>JABUQX010071422.1:0-37422 GCA_015478945.1 Trachelipus rathkii | reverse complement strand
TGTGGCAAATAGAGTCCCACATTGAAAAGATTCATTAACATTAAAATTTTTTAATTACTCTTTTACAGAAAGATGTCTGAAAAATAACTGTTTAAAATGTAATTTTTTTACACTTTTACAGGCAAGATAGGCTAGGTAAATTTTTTACATAGCACCTAATTAATTGTACAAATTTTTTTTCAGCAAGATGGGTTCGCAGTTACGCAAACGTAACATGGCAGGATTTACAAAGGGATCACTCTCTGATGATGATGATGCCGAGCCTTAAGGCCGTTTTTGCATTGTGCTCATCAAAAAACATAATAGGCCAAAACCGCTTGAGTTTTGCGTTCGTTTTTGTCAAACAGTGTTTGGTTTGTTTTGTTCAAAGCAACGCCAAACAATGCGTAAAAAAAAAGCTCAACAAACGTAAAGAATTCTTAATTCTGTTTAATATAGAATAAAAAAGAATAGCAACCTTACAGAAATAAGTAAATTCCTTACGCCTTTGGTGAGCATATTGTTTATGATTTGAGGTTTGACGTAAGGCAAATGCAAACTTTCAAGCAATTTGTTCTGCATTAACGTACTTTGTCTGAACCTCCAACTTTCTTAAAAGCTAATATTGACACATTACCACTATTACTCGGAGTCTCTTTAACAAACTATGGCCCTTTACAAATCGTACCTTTGGCGTAGTTTTGCGTTTATCGCTTATTTTGCTACATACTGCAGCTTTGGTCCTTCGTCTCTTTGTCACAAACACACGCCTGCAACAATTGTTAAACATACAAAGCCATCAAATCGCATAAAGCAATCTTTAATTCGGTAACAGTAACGCATTTAGATTAAGAAAAGAATAGCTCCAATCCTACTCAGAATTTAAGGAAATTCCGTCTGAGTCACGTCATTGAAGCGGGATGGAGCATTCTATCTACGACTTTTGCGTCGTTGACAAAAAACGAACCGGCAAACTCGAACATTTTTATTACCATTTTCGATCCCCCATTTCTTTAAAAAGTAATATCCTATAATACCATGTAATATTTTAAAACGTGGAAAAAACTGATTCTGATCAGTAGTTTATCAAATAAAACACTAAAGAGGACTTAGGGATGTAAAAATTGAAGTGGACTGAATTGCCTATCCCAAAATCGGGAGGCAATTCGAGTCCAGAGTTACCTTACTTGGCTTCTAAACATTTAATCGTTATTAATTATTATTATACTGTACAATAATTGTCATAAGGAATGGTGCTACTCCTAAAGGAATAACATTAACATATAAAAGAAAATTAAAAAATAAAAATAAGTCCCACTAAACCTTAGCATTTTGAGTACCCCAAAAAATTCTGCGACCGGAATTGCCCATTTGTACGGTATATAATTTAGAATGTTACTGAATGTTGACCCTGCCAATTCTGAAGATTTTTTATAAACAAGATCTTTTCATAGTTCTCTCTCATAATTATGACCCTATTCATTCTTTTCTAGTTCTGACCATTTCCAAAAAACGAACAGTTAAGGTTATGATAGGTTGGTTAAGTAGACACAGATTTGTTGTGTATAATTAACGAAAACTCTATCATAACCTAAACTTAATAGTCCACAAGTAGCTTCTATCCTTCAACAAACAAAAAAAAAAAAAAAAAAATTTGTATTGCATTAATTAAATTGTATATATATATGAGAGAGAGGGGTTTGGCACCACTGTTCTAGACTTTACCAGTAGGTACAAATAGTATATATATACTATAAATAATATACTCATATATGTATACTATATATATATATATATATACTATATTAATAATCTCTGAATATCTCAAACTATATATAAGATATATATATATATATATATATATATATTCATCTACTACATTATATATATAAAAAAACTGATCAGAAAACAAAATGATCAAAAGTTCTGTCGTCCTACTACAACCTGCTTCATACTGCAACTCATTGCCATAAAAGTAGAAAAAAGATTAACTATACCCAATATAGTTTATTTTATGTCCGGCGAGCTACGGGTTTCATCGTCAATCGGAACGTTATTTGATTGGCTACAACAGTAATAATCACTGTGCCCCACCGCGGCCACCACTCCACGACTCAACCAATACCCACGAACCGCACCTCTACATATTCACGGGCTTCTCTTTGTCCGCACATCAACTCTACCCCTAGCTCCACAATTACCCTCTAATTAACTGAGACCATGTCTTCCACTAACGCTCCTGGGCTTCTTACTGTCTCTGTTAATTGTGGAGTATTTAAATACTCCTAAAAAATAAGTAAAATAAAAAACTACATGTTAACTCTTCCTGAATGATAAAAGAATATCAACATTAAAACAACTATAAAATTAACCGTGCACTTTAAACAAATTCACGATAGTAATAATTTAGTACGCACAAAAATCCCTTGGCGCGTGTATCGTAGCCTATGCATTCAAACAATTGAAAAAAATATATAGCACCAAAAATGTTCGAAGATTCCTCAAAGAGTTAAAGGTAAAAGTTCTTTAATTTGAAGGTATAATATATATATAAGATGGGCCAAAATCCCAAATAAACTGCACGGTATAAAGTAACGCTTCCACATAGCCTATTTTTTTTTTATGTTCACCATCTCTGATATAAAAATGATAAAATTGATCTTCCCCACTCTTCCCAACTTGTATCATAGGTATTAAACGTTACACTACGTCACGGTCGCTATTATAATCTATTGTGATTAGGTGAGAGTCAGGAAGTCTTGGTGGAGATGGCATAGTACAGAACGGTATATCTGGATATATCATCTCCTTTTCTACGTTCAACTAATCCGAGTACTAAGTCAAATATGAGAACGATTAGTCTATCGTCATTACAGATTAATAATAACTTAGCATATTTTAACAGTCTATTCTTTCTTTTCTCTTATCATTTTTTTAGACATAACGCTCATGATGCCCCACGCCAGCCGTTATACTCAACCCTATATTGATGAGACCGCCACTAACAAGCAAATCCCTCATGGCAATTCGTTAGTAAGTATCCCTCAATCCGCACGTATTCATAATTTTCGGAGCCCATGGCGTTGTGTGTGTTTAGTGAGGTATCTACATTTTCGACTCGACACCAGGTGCGAAGATCAAACTATTTTATCATATACCTCAACTGCACTTAGTCCATCGACACGGCCGCACAGTAAAGCGCACAAATAATGCTTCAAGTCATTATTATATCATACACTTTGTTATATTCACCATCTATCTCTCGCTACACCACAACTTCAAGTTGCCTACCGTGCATCCAGCGCATATATCTCACCTCATGCCTCGCGCGATCCCAGTCGATATAGCATCAAATATCATCTTTCTACTTTCACAGCGTCAAGAGCAACATGAGCGCGACAGACTTCAACTCCGCAATACCTGTCGAATACTCTACTTCTCAACATCTTATATCTAGCTAGCGTATATCTCGTGCTTCGATGTCAGGAGCCGCCGCACGAATAAGTTCTATTACTACATCACGCGTTCCTTGAGAGAGCGCCCAAGACTCCTGCTTGGGGAGCAACAGTCTTTAACGGTACACCGGTGTGGCTGATGCTATATATGACACGGAACCCTCTCCCACCAATCGTGTGCAGTGACCTGCAGACTATAACATGCTGAAAACACACTAGGCCCTTACATCAGCGATACTACCTTTCCCGTTGCAACTGCACCAGACCAAGAGCATATTTCGCTCAATCTTATGCTGAACAGCTGACTAGCACTTCAGCAGAGTGTAAAACTTGCAAGGTATAATTTAAAATATATGTATTATATTCAATATTCTTGTTCCTTTAATTAATATGCGTTCTTATCATTTATGTTTTCGTAGTGATATGAGGAGACATAAGCATGGGTCACTAAACGTTATATTGAACAAAAAAAAAACTGATTATCAGAAAAAAATATCAATATAGTTTATCCTCATGTAATCTAGTTAAGACGTCAAACTATTAACCACACAATAAAAAAAAATTCGGTTAGCTAGCTCAAGATTTCTTTGATGTGTGGCAAGGTTTACAGTGGAATTTATTGAAACATTTGAAAATAAGTGAAGAAGAATTGCTTTGATTTATACTACCCACCATAAGGCTCCACCAAAGTTACCCCTCTAGTGGGTATAAACTTGAGACAGCAGCTCTCCTATACGGTTCCTGCTGCGCTATCTTTACTGTCTCTCTCTTACTTTTATATGTTTTACCATCTCTTAGCCTATCTAAACACCCCACAACTTAAGCGACTTTACAAAATAAAAACGACCCTACATTGTCAAGCTCTTCCTGAAATGATAAAAAATGTAATATTCTCGGACATACCTTTAGAACGAAGACATATAACGTTCAACCTGGGCACCATATGAACAACTTTCTACAATGAGTAATTAACTTCTAAGGTAGATCTTCTCAAATCCCTTTGGCCTATTAATAATCTAGTCACTTTTCGCTACTGTAAAGCTTCTGATATTAAATACTATAATCCATTCCCAAAAGGAGCTAATACTAAGCTGTCTTGTTGGAGAATAAACCGGTAAGTTTTCATAGTCCATGGCAATGGGTAAGACGGTATATAAACAATGGGCCAAATCCAAACTGAAACTGCACACTATGAGCTATGGCACACCAGAGAAGAGCCTATTTTGTTATTTTTATTTCACCATCTCTGATAAAAATCATTAAAAATTGATCTTACCCCACTCTTTCCCCCACACTTCAACCTTTGTTATCCATGCATAGGGTATTAGCGTACACTGTGGTATTAGTAATCTATGTTGTTATGGTGAGAGTAGGAAGTCTTGGGATGCTCAAAAGTACGGATATATCGATATTTTTTTATATTCGATATATAGATATAAATATTTTTCAGTTAGTTTTTTTTTTTGTTTTATTAATCGAATCACCGATGCCTCACAGTATAAACATATTTAAAATTATAGTATTTCAATCCAGTGTAATATTTTTCGCACCATCTTGTGTGTGCGCGAGTATACATTTCACGGCAAAAATTTAATATGACTTTTAAGTAGCAAAATTTTATTTTTATTATCACAAATATGTTTAGTATTTATCGTATGGTAAAACCTTTTTGAGGAAAGATGGTCAATAACGAATTATCTTTTATGTGTATTGTTTATCTTCAGTTTGGGAACAGTTGGGATTTTGTTGTGTGTTGAGAAGATGATTAAATTTGCAGAACATGAAAGAGATTATCAGTTTCGTCCTAATGCCAGCGGAGTATTTGTTAATTAAGTGAACGACTCGACAAAGTTCAGGCAGAGGGAAGCTGCGGAAGTGTTAGTATATTTAATTATATTAGTATATTATGTATTATCGGTATGATATTATTCCGCTTCCTTTATATATGTTGTATATTATTGTTTCAGTATATGAGGAACATAACAGTACTGTACTATATTGTGAAGTGTAATATGTAAAAAGTACTCTCGTGATACAGTAAATTAATAGTCAGGGAGTATTCCAGTGAATAATAGTAAAATATTATTTGTGGTGGCTCTTGATGCACTTGTATGAGCGATGAGGAGTTGATTTGTTTTAAGGGAGTAAGCACTTAGCTTGACAAAAAGGCTATTTATATATATATATACGTCTCCTATTATTATATAATATTATATGATATATATATATATAGCTACTATAACTCTACAATAGTATATATAGTAACCCACATGCCAGTCCATTAGTCATATACATAATAATATATACATATATGAAGAGAAACAATATTTGTTTCATGATTCCCCTGAATATAAATAAGTCAAAAAAGTTTGGTTGATCTAAAGATAGCCTTAGGTATTAAATCCTTTTATTTTATTATCTGCTCATCGAGTCCAAGATATCAGCCACCTAGAATTTGTTTCTATATGATTGTACACGTTTCAGTCTAATATAGTTAGTCGAATACCACTACAGGACTCTTACAAACGTGAGCTATCATCGTGCTTTGTGTTATGTAGTCCTCTTTATCTGTATTTCTGATGTTCTTGATTGACCAACCCGTGTTTCTAGTTCGTCATCTTGCATTGACCTAGATTGGCGAAACTTATTCAGGCAGACATCTTCCAGGGTGCAAGTAGCGAACGCTAATCGCGCGCGAAACAGCGCCGACCCTCGAGACGATGCTTCACTTGATTGTGTATGTCCAAGGTCATGCGGCACCAGAGCGCTGTGCTTAGTTGTAATATTTCAGACTTCCCGAGCGCATCACCCGTCCTGTCATCAGACTTCCTGCGACGATGACGATATCGTTGTGACGGTTACATTTTTTACCCTTTCACGAAATCACGGCGCTAAAAGTAGAGTTTATAGGAACGCTCAGATCAAAAGACTCATGAGCTCTCCATCACTAAAGGTCAGATACCCTATTCGAGACTGTCCTCAGTGATGCATATCACCCCACCATACCCCAAATACCGAACTGCCTATGCCTCATGCACATACATATCCAACCAATAACTCCTCCTCTCAGGTGCCACATCCTAGCTACCACCAAATCACTCTCTTGATCTAAGATCCTCGCTGTTCTCGGACCCGTCTCCTCAGCTCAACCTACAGACTCATCTCTAATTTGGCCTCACTCTCCATCACAACTGACGATTGACCCTTGCCTAACTAAAATAATATTATATATGTATGTAACTACTACAGAATCTGTCTACCCCTATATGTATAGTACTCATTGTGTGAGCGCAGTCTAGTCGAGCAAGGGCGGCGCTGTGCGTACCCTCAGCTCGACTAAACGCCCACGGATAGTTCCAATAATGCAGCGTAGCTGTCCCTCCGTCGGGGGTACGCAAAACGCACGAACTCATCGCGACAATGCTCACCTCTCGCTTTCAACCATCATCTCAGTCCGTTCAGCTAATGAAGGTGGTTCGTCAACAGCGACCATAACCCCTTCCTTCCACTATGCGGGCGTGACCCTCGGTAGTTGTACTAGTTCCTCCGATACCTGGACGTCTACGACCCTGGCTCGCAACAGAACCAACCCATCGCCTCCAGCATACCCATCTGTGTTCTCTCAAAGTGTTCGCCGTAGGGTTAAGCACATTTCGTTGTAAGAAGGGACTGTTGCTTCCTGCCAACACAACTGTCCGTCGTTCCAAACCAGCCAGGCAGATTACAGTCAACTTCAAATGGTGTTCCTTTCTGCCTGACTCAGCGCACTGCTCGTGTTGCACGGGTCGATCCCTGTGCACTGCCTCATTGGATGTGCTTCTCCACTGCCAGGGCAGGACCAAAAACTCTGCACGTAGAGTCAGTACAGAGCATGGCTCCCGAAGCCTTCTCTAGAATCTGGCTATTAATGTGTACACAGCCTGGCTCTCATCGGGACAGCGTACTGACCACACGTCCTTCCAGCCGTGGCGCAGGCGGGTAGTGATCGCATGGCTCGCGCAATTGTCTACTCGCGGAGGATTCTGCTGCGCGTTCTAGTTGAAGGGTCGTGCTAGGTCTGCGACCAACCACCCGATGAGACCCAAAGCAGCCCCCTGGGACCGAAGACGCCAATTTCATCGCGACAATGCCTCACCCTCTTCCAACGAATCCTTCTGTAAGTTCTCAGCTAATGGAAGGTTGGGTTCTTTCAAACAGCGACCATAACCCCTTCATAATAGATTGATTTGACTCCAACCATCCACATTCAATTATAACTAAGTTATTGGTACAAATATGTCCATCCATTAACATTAATAACTACTATAACTAAAAAACCCGCCAATTTTACGGTCTTTCTTAGTCAAGATATACTATGATACCCAACCCATCCATAACCGAATCTAACCCTTTCTCTTAAATGTTGCAAGAGAGTCACACTCAACAACCTCCTGGCAGACGATTCCAAAATTTTAGACAGAATATTAGTTCGAGCTATTATCTCTGTCAAGGTCTGAAACTTCTTCTTTAACTCTTCTTATTGATGCCCCTGGTCACCTGTCCATGTTTACTATGAAAATTTATTGGTCTCTGTATATCAATAGATGTAAATATTTTGTAGAACTTGAATCAGGTCCCCTCTGAGAACAATCGCCTTTGCTGACAAGAAAACAATTCCTACTCCTTTCAGCCTCTTCCTCATAGCTCTTACCCTCAAACCCGAAAATCATCTTTGGTTGCTCTGTTTTGCACTCTCTCTAGCATATCTATAGGAAGTTTCTTTAAATAATTGCCCAAGACTTGTGCAAACAATACTCTTATTACTGGCCTAACATAGCTATTATACAGTTTACTTATTACTTCCTTTCTCTTGTTAAACAACATTGCGATTATTATGCCCAGCATCTTATTAGCTTTAGTTCTAGCTTCCAAAACACTGGATTAGCTACTTTTCAAATTACTGCTGCCTATAAATCACACCTAAATCGTATTTTCTTGGTCCACCAGACTCAAGTGCCAATCCCATTTCATATCTGTAGATTTAAAAGCTTTTTTATTTGCCAGTCGGGGAATCCTATTCTTTTTACTATTAAAAAGTTCATTTTGGCCACTTAGCTGACCACCCAAGAAGTTTATCAAGAATCAATTTTAGACATCTTCGTATGCATCCTTCACTGCATTTCTAACTGATCTAGGTGGCCACTTAGTATCATTCTTGCTAAACTTAGAAACTTGGCATTTAAGTTTCCCTGGGTCTACAACTACTCAATTAAGATATCAATGAGAACAATAGTGGCCCCACACTGTACACCGCGTTTGGCGACATCCACTCTTGCTCACTATTTCCCATGAATGACTTTATTCTCCATTTAAGGTACACTTGTACACACTGTCTTTTCTATTTTGCAAACCATCTCTTTTAATCCAACTCAATAGTACGACCACTTCCTATACTATCCTTCCTGACTATACCACATTTGTGCCGCTCAATAATCTTTCTTCATCATGCCTTATGGTGCTGCATCAAGGCGGTTAACTCCCTTATCAATAAGCTGTTACCTAAAGTCTAAACTATACCAATTATCAAACTGGATTCTCCTCGGTCCAATGCAAGTCAGCTAAATGGCTATTCCACTTAAATTCTAAACAGGCTTTGGTTCTGACAATGAACCTACCCTTCTGAAACCGTGCTGGAGAGTCATACAAATACCCTTATATCTTCTAAAGTATTTCTCTCATATAATGACCTGTTCCAGGTAAACTTTATCCAGAACCTTTACAACCAGAGATGTAAGCTAACTGGCCGTAGATAATTTCCTCTGCATCGGCCACCCCCCAAATCTTCCTTGACTACCTTATCTTATACCATAGGCAGAACAAAGTGGTTGTTTCTCAGCCATAGGTCATCCTCACGAACGGTTTATGGATGAGTTGAAAGAATTCAATAAAATACAGTTGAATGCTATGAAGATTCACCTTACCCTCTTTCAGAAATTCTACCATTTATCGTTGCCATCAGGTCCTCTGCAGCTTTACCGGGTATCAGTATGCGAGATCTAATAAACGTTGAATATCTTTTACGTCAAATTCAAAATCTTGTAAGTCATTTGTTACATGCATACAAGAACTATTAGTCTCCAAACTATTATCGAATCTTTTCCTCTGTAAACACTGAAACACAAAATAAGCATTGAAATTGTTGACTAACTCCTGATTGATTTCACTAAATGTTTCATCAATCCCAAATTAAGGTTAAGTTTAGTTTTTTTTGATTTTTTTTTTATGTATGTCTCAATAATTGGTTTCTTTTTTTTTCTTAGGGTTTGCGAAGGAGGAATTGAAGTAAAAAGAATGAGATGATAACGTTGCTTGACGAGATACTGAGACGAACGATTGAAGGAAACACCCATCGGAATGGAACTTCAATCAACAAGGAGAGTTCCCGGACTTGCAGTGAAAAACTCACGTCACAGTTTATCACTGTCAGTGAACTTATTCAAAATTAAAATTAACAGATATGAAACACAAATAAGGTGGAAAAAATTCAACTCTCCTATTCCACACTCTCATTTCATTTAAGTTGTTTTTATTTCATTAATGTTAATCGAAGAACCTATATTTTTTCTTAGAAGCTATTTTCTCAGTTAATTAAAATTTTTAGAAATTATTTTACATTATATATTAAGTATATAACGAATGAACTTAATTATCTTACTTATAAATTATTATTACTTATTAATTAAGTTACTTTATAATAGGAATTATTCGATTAATGAGAAAGGAATTTGTTTATGGGATCGGATCTTGTGTGAAGAATATGCGGTAAAACGTGGATTCACGGGATTCGGATGTCTTCAAAAACAAAAGGAGGGGGCGTCCGGGGTTTCATGTGTGCGAATGTGTTGGATTTCTTCTTTAAATTTCTGGGTAAGAGTTTAATTCACTGGTTTCATACGTCTCGTATTTAGTTGTTGGGTCAAAATTATTCACCTTATGTAGTTTCTTATGCGCAGCCCGCTAGATCATAAAACTTAAAGTCACTGGGCTTGTCTGGATTTTCAGTAATGGTCACCTGATCCTTTTTGGTTAAATGTCAATTGAGTGAGCACGCGGTAGCCTGAGGTTTCAGTTGGACAGTTGCGCGAAATTGAGCACAGGTTTTGAAACAAAACAGGGGGAACCAGCGGAAAAGGTCGACCTAATAAAAAACTGGCTATATAACTACCAATACATGGCCAGCACGAGCTGATGTAAGTTGTGGTTTTGGGGTTTATGTTAATATGTTGATTTGTTTTTTCTTTATGTATTTCTGAAGACATTAAATGTAATCGTCCATATTGTCAATATTTAATTAGTATTTTTTAAAATTTCTATTAATCTTCATTTATTTGACGTGTGTATTTTTAAAAAATCCTTGAGCGCCCTGGGTCCACACCACTACTCGCTCATCCAGATCTCCATCTTTATTTGAAGCACGGTACTTAGCATGTTCCCGTTGCCTATATCCTGTAAATTATACTGTACTCCTATATAGTCTTCACTTTCTCTATCTTTCGCGATGGCGTTCTCAAACAGTGTACTTTGGTGGGCCTCGAGCTACATATATATCCAGGGATGTTGCGATTATTGTCTCATAACGCCAATTCCACATTTCTCTCTTTTGCCTCTAGGATTTGACATTATCAGCTCAGTACCTTCAATTTGTACTGACCGCTCCACCTCCCCTCTCGTATACGATTCAGCTACTCTTCTCTTCGCCCTCGTCTGTCGTACTTCGTCATCTGATCTCCACTTCTCGCACGAACTTGTTATTCGTTCATTAGTCATATGAATGTCTTTCGCTTTCTTCCGTATTCAATCTTCAGTTCTGCTTCTTCCCACGGATTTGCGTCTTGATGGCAATGTTTCATTCTGCTTTCTACATTACTTGGCGATCGGTATCTACGTTCCTAATTCTGATCATGTTACTGGTTCCATCTTAGCTCCCGGAATTGTAGGGCATCTCGGCTAAATTGCGTTCCCTGAGTTATACGGCGCGGATAGCGGACATGCTCTTCTTATCTGCGTTAACGATGCGGGCTTTCTCCCACATAACCTGTCGGTGAAGCCAGCGCAAGACAGTATGTGTTAGTACCTCGTCAGACGCATGCGGCCTCCCGACTCGTGCTGTCATAACGTTGGTGTCCATCTTTCAGCAACCCGGCCGATACACAAACATATCCCTAACTTCACTCTGCGTATGGGTACTTAAGAGCACACATGCCTCTTCCCGTCCGCGATCTACCCAACTCCCAGCCCCTCCCCATCACGTCGAGATTCACTGACACCGCCCAATCTGACATTAGGGCGATAAATGAACTACCCTGAACTTCCCCACCCAGACCCGCAAACTGATCTCACATTCATCACACCAGTGAAAACAGGCATCGCCCATCCCCGCATCCACGGGTACCGGATCGTCCTCGCCCTCCCCTGTCACGGCTAGCTAATGTCACACCACATCAAGGATCGTATAACCTCCTACGCAACAATCTACCTAGATTGACCAGATCGCGGTCCCAAGCCGGCACAGCCGTAGTCCGCGTTGAGAGCTACCTAGGCTCCGACTCGCTCGTCACTGCACCTTCTTAACCAGAAAACTAGTCCCGTCTGTTACGCGCTCCCCCGATTATACCCCGTATGCATGTATAACGATTGCGCGCAGCCACGCCCACATGCTCGTATCTCCTGGCACCCTCCACTAGCATTCGCTTTCCGTTCACTCACTCCCTGTCGAACTAGCCGGCTTGCATACCTAGCTCCACTATCTGCCGCCCACCCTGACCGAGCCCCGTCCCTCTTCCTACACCAGTCCCGCTAGTCTCATCCCCAGCGTCACCAATCTCTGCTCCGCTATTCCGCCCCGAGCATCCTTTACATACAATACCATCCTCACCTCCAGCACAAGCCCCAGTGGATTCCATCTCGATTTCGCCTCTGAGCACGCCACCGCGTATGTATAGCGACACACGCTCCCACACCGAGCTCGACACGTTGTTTCCAAGAAATGAACCCAACCACGTAGTTCACTGACCATACTAAACTCCAACACGGTGACACCACATCATTGAGTAAGAAGACTTAACTAGCCCTCTTCCCGATCGGTGACCGACACGTATCTACGAGTCCGCTTCACAATGCAACATGAGGAATTAGACTTGGAGCCACCTTGCGCAAGCAAAGCATTATCTCTACCGAAACCAGACGCGCACTACGCAAACGAAATGGCCGAGGAAACGAATTAACATATATGGCAAACATAAGAATACTGGAATCCCACGTAGAAAATCAGAGAATTAGCAAGGCAAGAACCCTCCGCTGCCAGGAGAGCACGCATTTACTGCAAAAATTTAGGCTACCCCGGCGCTCATCACTATGACGTTACCCATCGTGATGACCATGCACGGCCGCACGACTGCCTGCCCCTGCTAAACTCGAGTATCTGCCCCGTTCCGAGATAATACATCTGCCGCAACCGGAGCGAGGACTAAATTGGCGGAATAAACCCTGATGCAATGTCAACAACTCTGCGCGAAAAAGGACCACCAACGTATCTACGCGAGATCTCTGATAATCTACCTTCTTAACTCACTCCTGGCCCGAGTGCTGAATACCTAGCGCGAGAACATATACCCCCCATAAGCCGTACTTGCACCAACAGGCACGAGAGCACGCGACAGACAGGCATGCCTCTTATAGACGATCACTAGGCTCAGCACGAACATCTACAGCCTAGATAAGCCAGCTTGACAACTGGCATTGACATAAATCTAACACAGCCATTTTTTTGCAAGATCATCCATATAGCCTATGAGTTTGCGAGAAACAACTCCCGCAGAAAGAGAATAACCAGAAAGAATACAAAACACTAACAAACACAGCTATAATCAAAGCCCTACACTATCAATCTGCTTACCCAAAACAACCACACAGCAATAGACAGACAAACTCTAGACAGCTCCGAATCAACCATCTGCGCAGTAACAGTTCAAGCACGTCCCTCTCCGATTTCTTTCGTTTAAACCGAATCAGCAGCCATTTCGACAGTGATTTGCAATTCCAATCATACGGCCAGCGACTCAGAAATCCTGCAGGAGTCACATCTCCAAGTATGCTTGGAAATGACTGTAATAGAACCGACGCCTGCCCAAACCTTTAAGCCATCATCCACGGACCTAACATCGATTCATCCTATGGTATAGCCGTATGACATACTCCCACCCATTCTGATCATAACCGTTGAATTCATAAAGTAATTCGGCAAACAGAGATTTCACTGAGTCAGCGTACTGTATCCCAAATAGATGGCTCTTTCACCCTGACCACTCTGCCCCGGCCGCGGAACGGCCTCCGTATTCCATCTCTATCGACCCCAAGCATCTCTCGACCACTAGATTAGATACTGTCATACCTGACGGAAGTTACGTTGGTGTGGCGTAAGTAACCAATCCTAATTAATCTACCTATATTCTCATGTTCTTCCGATTTCTGCGTCATATTTAATCTTATATATCAGAGTATATATTCACAACCGTCCGTTTTAAATGCCAGAATATTCATCTTTCCCTGGTATGTACTTAGTGGGTTGGAACAGTTAGTTTAATAATAATTAGCGGCTCGTAAGATCTCGGAATGGGTTCTAAAAGAGTAGGTTGTAGTCGAGTAGGTCCTCTGATAAGGTTGCGTGTGGTATTTGCAAAATATTAATTATTAATCTTACAGTGATCATTTAAAGGATACTGATTATATTTTGAGAATAGGGAATAACTTGTAAGTCTAAGAATAAGGATTCTTTTGTAATATCCAGTATCGGACGTCGGTTATTTTCCTTCAAATACAAGTAAGGTGTATGTGATTTTATTATATCCTTTACTCTGTCCTGGAAGCGCAGCCTCAATACCCTTTTGATTTCGCAACTTGTAGGGTCCCTGACCTTTTATAGCTTGAAGTTCATCCATAGACACACACTCCGGCCTACAGGGCAACCGCCACCATGTCCGCTCTTATTAATACCTTCACTTTTAATCGAGTTATAATAAGCACTAACGATACCACGAGCAACATACGCATCAGTCACCCTCTACTCATGCACTCCTGACAATTAACGTTACCGTTACTTTCCTAACCTTTAACTACGTTCCTTCTGCCATTAGAAGCTTTTGCATATTTCGCTGCCATCAATCATATCTACGATAACACATAGTTATTCGTCATCACCTCGTCCTCCTTACTCAACTCTCGTTTAGAGGCTCGGCTCGATGAGGTCACTTTAAGGTCCTTACCGGTTTGTCTCTGTTTCCGTCCCACATATTTTAGTCCCACCTCGATGAGATCTCATCTTTCATTACAATCATACGCTTTGCCCGCCCTTACAGACCGTTACACGTCCACCACCTCCTTGACCACTGCAATATGCTGATTTTCTCTAAAAACATTGACCGACTCGAACGCTTTTCTAGGAATCGTGTCAATGAATCCCGACGATTCACCTAACAGGTTTTCTCGGCGCCACCCTAATGGAGTTTATTCTTTTAAGACACTATCACTGACTGAATATATTCAATTATAAAAATTTGCCTTAAAAATTGTTCCACTGATAAAAAACAGTTTTGGTCTTTAAACTCTTTTATCCCAGTCAGTTATACTAAGCATGTCTCGTAATTTAGTAAAATCCCCATTTCGAAAATCTAAGATCCTTTCCTTTATTCACTTGCAATTTGGGCCCAGATTTCACATTTAAAATTTAAATTTGCTAATTATAATTATTGGTCACTAAATCCTAAATTCTCTATCAACTCTAACCTCACCCACCATACTCATCGATTACCCGGTTAAATATTAGTTCTTCAATAAGGTGCATGGGCTGCATTCTTGCTGGATTCATGACATCTGGCTCAAGAGAAGTATCTATGCTATACCAATTTCATGAATACTGAACTACTTGCATTGGTTCCGCGTATTAACATAGGAGCACCGCACCTGGAGATTGGGCCCACAAAGAACTACTAAAGTGAACCAATCACTCCCTACCAGCTTAGTCTTAATGAGCGCTTATATACCTGCTTGTTTATGTTCTTCAACTGCTGATGGTAGTTCTGCTCAAGTGTCACGATTCCGCTTTATCACAATGTTTCTCGGCAGGTCTATCTTCGTGTGAGGTGCAGCCCCTTACAGCGCCTGCTCTAGTGAGGCTATAAATTCAATGGCCCCTGCATTCTATTCCATAGAGGCTTACTACCCTTGCCAGGACATCCCAAACAGGCAATCCTTCCTCACCGCATCTCACCTTGATTCCTAAGCCTGACAATCCTCGCCCCGCATGAAGATTGATCCACTTGATTTCCATTAGAGATGCGTGCAGCATGCACGATTTTCCCTAGTAGCTCTCTCTCCACACTTGTAGCACTCATCATGCCGGACTCATAAGTACTAGACTATGTTCTGAGAAGTAGAAGCCCATGTTTGCTTCGTCTTCCTCCCTCACTGCTTCCCTGACACCGCGACTAATAATATTAACCGTACGTGCGTGACCATGCAACATCCTGACGCCGACCCACCCAAGGTCCAACTGGCCCTTCAGCACCAACGACTCGACGTACGATCCGCCGATAACTTGGCATGTCACCAGTTCACGCACCAAACTCCATCCCATTACCGACTGCCGCTTAGCGCCGACGTAACTATATACCACCTGACACAGAGGGCTACGAGTTCCTCTAGAGACTCTTAATACAAAATCAATGCTGACAGAGTAGGAACGAAACCGAATTTTTACGTTGTGCCGCACATCTACTGCGATACGGGACCTTACATGCATTAACGATAATACTGAATCTGCACTCAAGTGTAGCCCATCTACATCTGATAGACCTCCTGCAGCCGTCCTACTAGCCTAGCACTATCTCGCGACCCCTGGTCCAAGAGCGGGACATCTTAAATGGTTGCGCTCCGTCAATCCCACCTACATGTGACGTACACGCATGTCTCCTCTTATGCTAGTCGAGCCAGTGCATGCAATTCTAGCCTCCGCAGCACTTCCTGCAGCCTGCCCGTACGTACCTTCGACTGATTTCATGCCCTTAACCAAGCAGAGTCCACCCCTTCGTATACTCAACCCTCCAGTTCACACACTATCCCTACTCCGCCCGGCCAACCTCTACGCCCTCTCACAGACCCTTCGGCTCGACCCACACGCAAGGTCCAGCACTTATATCACTTTGATGCCTGAAGACCTTGCCCTCTGTACGACTTCACTCGCCTTTCCAGGCAAATATAAGTACACCACCTGATTCATACAGCCGAATACTGCGCAGAGTACACACTTCGGCCTTGGTATCCAGTCTGTCATGCTACTCACGCTCGTGAACAGTGAAATCAGGTCCACTCCCCTCACTCGCGTCTCCTGGCCCACACCCGTACTGCGATCGCAAGCCTGTCTCGACTATAAGCGTCGTGGCTTGTTTCGCTCTCTCACATATTGTTTGATCGAGAGACCCGTTGCCATCACTGATAAAGTCGCGGCATCTGCTTTCCTCTATGCCGATTTGGGCAGCTCCGCGCGCTACCATAGGAGCTGCACCGCAGAATTACGTCCCGCTCTTGCTTCGATGCTTGTTTTCAGTTCCTTCGTACTCGTTCGATCGCACTCGTCTCCTTTTCATACATCCACTCATCCATGCTTAGTTTCTGGCGCCTCCGGTCTCATACTATGCCTCTGATCAACCAGCCTCCCGCTTTCAGTCCTCACTCTTGCTCATATTAATTAGTTAGGAGCAGGTAACTATTACGTTTGACTCGTCTCACCGACTCACGTTGGCGTTAATTGCGTTCCTCTCGACTTCCTCTACCGACTCTTACCTCGCCTCCCTCGTCGATCAATCTGCATTTCATCTAGCGAACACATTCATGAACAGCGTTAGTTTCTCAGTTCAGGAGCACCGCTAAATTACTCTTACCGTCCTGATATGCCACCATACGCTCTTATTATACTGAGCCATTCCTTGCCTCGAGATCGTACGCGCCTCGCTAGATAATCAAATAACGTCGGAACACGTTCATGGCAAGCAGTCTTCTACGGTCCCTATCCCCTGATCGTACCTACAACGCCTCGGTTTGATATCGGAGACCGAGACTAACCTCAGGGCTACGCCCGCCTCATGGTATCCCCAAACAACGAGACTCCAGCGCAAATTCATGTACTCATCGACGCCTCCTACACTCAGAGTCAGTCATCCAAGGGCTTTTCGAGCGTACACTCCAGCTGATGCACTGATACAGCGTATTATCTCCTTTCAGCTCATTGCCTATTCCAGCAATCATGGTCTCGCCAGCAAGTCCGTATACCCCAGTCGTCGATCATGGTCGTTTGTCTCAGGCTCACTCCGTAGAACAAGGCTCCTCATCGTAATCCCCGATGAATCGTCAACTAAACTCGCCTTCCCTCTTGACCTTCAAGCCGATCCGGTACTTCTGATCATAACAAGCTATCCTCGCGCGCGTCGACACCTATTTTCCACCGTCTACACCTGCTCTGCCGCAGTCCGCACGCCTCGTGCCTAGGTTTCTGCGTGATTGCTCGCATCAGGCGCAGCTTCCATTCACCAAACCTGAGAAGGTACCACTGACCACTCACGTGCTCAGCTGGGCTCATCCGCTTCCCGTAGTAAGAGGCCTGAGACCTTTGCGCGCAACTCTCAGGCTTCGATCCCCGGTGTTAGCTCATTCATCATATCGCAACGTACCTCATAAAGAGACTTACTGTACCTTCATCTCAAGATGCTACGCGCAGCCTATGCTTCAGACGGTGTTAGTACTTCCCACATCCGAGCATATGTTGAGGGATTTACCTAAGCGGCCCGTGATACCAGCCCCACCAAACGGTTACGTGGCAATACGGAGCCTAGTTCCAATAACGCAGCTCGTTACATGTCAGCAGGGTTAAGGTCCCCGAGAGTGGCAGGACACCAATCCATGGCGCGATGTACACAACGTTCTAACGATCCCATAACCAGCCGGCACTAGCTATCGGGCCAGCCGATGATAGTGTCACTATGTCACACAGCGATGCTCGCCAATTTATCATCGCTCATGAGCCCCCCTCGCCCATCGAATGCAAGGATGCTCGGGCCCCTTCGGGGTAATATTCAGTACGCGACCTCAATGGTCCAAACCGCGCGAGGGGCTTCGAGAACGCTGTTATTAGCTTAAAATCCCCTCCTATTACGTCGACTCGCCAGGGACTAATATGTCTCTCGTCCCAGAGTCCGCGACAACCAATAACAAGGGTACCCCTTTGCACAAAATGTCCGTACATGACACGGCATCGCCCAGGCAGATTCAGGCTTTTATCCAGCCGTTAAGCATCATCTGCGCCGCGCGGCCAATCTTGGCCAGCCCGCATTGATCTCAGCCGTACGTACATTCTCGACCATTCCACTCCCGCCAGCGCGAGACGTCGTTACTTGATCCGTATGGGATGCCTCTTCCGTAAGTCAACCTCGAGATCTGACCAGAACTCGTGACCACGTCGACCAATGGTGTCATTCGCTAGACACAGTAGGAGCCGCGCCGACTGGAGCCGGCTATATCCGCGCACCCCGAAACGACTTCAAGGCCGTATCACAAACCCTTTGTCCCCCCGTTAAAGCAAACCACTCTCGTAATGCGACGTCTGTTAATAAATCTATGCTGGACCAGAATGGGAACATTGCCGTGCGCGCCGCCCAGCAACCACCTGTCGTTTCGCATTCGCCCGCCCTCCGGTAGAATCCACCCCTCATCCTGAGTGCGCATCCCGGTCACTCCCACCACATTTATCCTCACTGGCTCGCCCTTACGTCTACCCCACCTCATAACCGTCGTGGCTCAAGAGGCGTACCGAATCATGGCCTCTTCACACCATCAGTTAAATATTCATAACCATTAACGCCACCTTACCGGGTGCACCAGAACCATCTCTCAACGACCTCGCCTACCAAACCAGTTGAAAAACCGGCTCTAAGCCTAAACGATCACTCCTCCAAGAACACTAAGACTTTACGTCGCACTTCGCGAAGCCCTACTTGCCTCGTTGACGCCCCCGAATAGCCGTATGGTCCCGATCTAGCTTTATAACAAAGTTTTATCCTGCACAGGTGTCCGCATACAGCTCATGAATTGCCTTCCGGTCCCCGATCCGCCGCTACGCATCCCTGGGAGGGATGTCGCTCAATAAACCTGGAAGGCCAGGTATACTTCGTACGAGACAACAAGCGGCTACAACTATGGCGAGCATATCCACCGCTGACCCACCGGCCTTGATCTATTGCTTTTCGACGTTGAATGGGTCCGAATGGTCAGAGTCGACTAGGTTCCGCTGGTATGGTTTCGCCAGTAGTTCTCCTAGTGTACATACCACGGCTTCCACTACGGCCCCCTCGTCGCATGGGAGGAGTATGAGATGATAAACCTGACATTCCTGCGCTTCCTAGAACCGCAGCCGATCGGACAGATCGCAGTCACATCAGCCAAGCAGTTACTTGCGGCACGACATGCAGAGTACAAAAGCTATGAGTGTTGTATAGGCCGCGAGACTCTGCTCATGACGTCCGCTGGATCCGCATGCCTCTCCTCTGATCCGCTCTGGAGATCGATAATGGTACATGTGCAGACCTGAAAAATTCCCTAATTTCATTACGTGCAGGTCTCTAAACACTGAACCATCGGCGAGCTCTATGCTCGCATGGTCCCCAGACAGTACTTGCGACCAGTCTCTTACGGTCTCCCACCTGTATGGACCTCCATGAGCAGTCTCAGGCATTTTAGACGCAAGTGACAGCTAATTATAAGCGACAACAACCCTTTAGTCGGACAGATTGAACATAGTCGCCACCAGACCTACTTAGAGTATACATAATATCCTATCGCAACGAGACCTATCATTTGAATAACCCCACCATTCTCTTAGTTTCAGAGGGTACCGTCGCTACCAACTCCCAGCCGCTTGCTCCATTGTTAGTGACCTATAGCCCGCGAGTGGACTGGACCGGGTACTCACCACACGGGTAGTGTCTCTGGATCATACTATCTTAAGGTGAGTATTTTTAATTAAATAAACGACGAAAAAAAGTAATGACAATGACGCAGAGTACTGTTGTAATAGGTATGAACGTAATCAGACAGCACACGCAGTGTAAAGAAATAGTGGACCCGAAGGTTGATTTGGGAGAGGATATGGAAGTGTGTTCACCTCTTAGAAGGAGAGTACGGTGCAGGAGTGCGGCAAAAGCAAAGAAAATGTTTTGCTTACCTTGAGAAAGATGAATGTGTGCGGGTATTTGACATTTCGGATGCACTTGGTGAATATATTGCAGAATTTGGATGAACACTCGAAGGGGTTAAATTTCTGGCTTTAATAACCACCCTCATAATAGATGAATGGATGTTGAAGAGACGTGATGCGTATGTCAACGATTTAAAGTGTTCGTTTCTTCCCGGAGGCTGACTAGAAGTCATCAGTGAGGGCCTAGCGCCTCCTGCCCCAGACGGCCACGAACTCCCCCAGTGGACAATGCCGCGAGCACACTTCCCTCTCCGGGACCTGGAAGGGACGTCGGGTTAAGTAAGCGCGTGTAGATGTCAGGTGTGCAGGTGGAGAGCTTAGGTGTGCGGCGTACATTAAGGTCACTGAGGAAGGCTCGACCACTCTGTTACCCTTACTGCAGTGTCCGCACCTGCAGAAGCTTTGAGTACGGTTACAGGTGGCACAGATACCGAGACAGATACGCGCCCAGCAGAAAGAACTAATTGATGATGTTCGGTGATTGATGGGGTTCGGAAACATTTACACATGGCACGTAGTGCTTCTCGGACCGTAAACGGTGTCGTTGTGCCCCACTCTAGTGGCCACTGCTGTGTCATCGGATGGTCCACCAATTTAACTATTGGCGTTGCTCGTTATGTTCTGTCTGAATAACCACTCCTCAATTGACAGAATATGAACGATGTTGAAGAGAGTAGCTGTTGTCATCGAATGAAAGTGGGAGTTCCTTCCCAGGGCTGCTGAGGAATCATTCAGTAGGGGGCTAGCAGCCCCCTGCCCCAGACCCACAGAACTCCCCCCCGCACGTACAATGCCGCGAGGCACACCTTCGCCTCCGGACTTGAAAGGACAGTCGGAAGTAGCGTTAGATTGTCAGCGTAGAGCTGGAACTCGTCGCCACATAAGGGCACTTGAGAAGGCAGTTCGACCACTCTGTACTCTTACTGGCAGTTGATCCCACCTGCCAGAAGCGCTTGAGCTTACGGTCACAGTTCACAGGAAGTGCATCCGGCGAATTTTACAAATTAATTATGCAAAAGAAATCTTAATATGATGGCATGTTCGGGTCCGATTTCTGATGGGTGTTCGGAATCACATTTGAATGGTTGCTTGCTGGTGTTCGTTGTGCCACTCCAGTGGCACTGTGTCACTCCAGGGTCACCAATTTGAAGGGGTTAAATTCTGGTCTTGAATAACCACCTTCAATAATAGATGAATTTTGGATGTTGAAGAGAGTGAGCGTTGTCACGATAAAGTGTCGTTTCTTCCCGGAGGCTGCTTAGGAGTCATCAGTGAGTTAGTGAGTGCATTATTTGTAAATCTAAATACCATTATACGTATAAGGGGAGGATTCCTCCAATATTTTGCTTCGGGCCTATCTCCGCAATTTTCCGCCCCCCTAAAAATGGACATACAAATGCGGGAATTTTCAGCCGTCTTTGACTATTATAAACACCAAAATCGTAGCTTTTTTGCCTCTAAAACGTTTTTCTGTTGACTGTAGTCATTCGTTTTCAGTAATGGTCAATTTTTCAAAATTTGTCATGTTCTTTTAACAATTTTCATATCAACTTTCAGATATTTTTTGGGAAATGACTTCAGAACTAAATCCATGATAGATTGTTCCATTAGCCTACCAATAATAGGATAGAAGCATTTTCCGATATTCTTCTTGAGTTGCTGTGCTCCAGCATTTGTCCCAATTTCCAAACCCATTTTTTATTCTACATTTGAAAAGTGAAAAAATTGAAACATATTTTTTTCTAACCTCAACTCATCCGATCAAATTTTCAGGGCTTATAGCCGGGCTAGATCACATTTTTTGTCTAGAATAATTTTTTTGTATACTCAAAAGAAATTTTTTTCAAACATTTTCAAAAAATTTTTTTTCTCTTTTGAAAATGGTTCCAAGAACAAATCCAAAACTATTGCAGTATACAAAGAAATTATCCAAGCAAAAAATGTGCCTTCTTGCCCGATTATACAAAGCCCTGAAAATTTGATGTTGATTCGAAAAGTACGTTAGAAAATTTCTTTTTTCAATTCACCTTTTTCCAAATTCAAAAAATATCGAGGTTTGGAATCATCTGAGACAACCTGAGCACAAACTCAAATAAATCGGAAAAATGTTTCTACCCTAAGTCCACTATTAGTAATCGTAATCTGGGACCCAATCTATGCAACTTCTTCAAGTGGCATAAGTCCCATTTCCTAAAAATGCTGAAACCTAGAGGACCTTGATTATACGAAGCACAGATTGTCA
Organism: Trachelipus rathkii; assembly: GCA_015478945.1. Classification (NCBI taxonomy): domain Eukaryota; kingdom Metazoa; phylum Arthropoda; class Malacostraca; order Isopoda; family Trachelipodidae; genus Trachelipus; species Trachelipus rathkii. The sequence continues at coordinate 14,408 of JABUQX010071422.1, read as the reverse complement.
AAAAAACACTGGATTATCGTTGAAAAAAAGTGACAAATTCCCTCGAAAGAGACTGATATACAAGTCACAGAACAAAAACCAGAAAACCAAGTCTTAACTAGAGGACAAAAAAGCTATATGTTTCGGGTTGAATAGTCAAAATCTGGCTGAAAATTCCGATATGTATGTCCATTTTAGGGCGGAAAATTAGCTACCGCCCGAGCACAAAATATTGAATCCTCCCCTTATTAAGTGTCCTTCAAATCCAGAAAATAGTGAAATAGAACCGGTAGAGATGGAAGGTTTGGGTTAGGTAGAGGGCAAACAGTTTCCGATCCGGATAGAGGGTCGCGGGTCATAGCATTAAGGAGTATGTGGGACAAGGGGGAGAGGGCGGGAAACACGCCTCTCAATCGTGCAGGGATGGAGAAACAGGTCTGATAACAATGTGGTGCTAGGGTGAATGGGAAAACTGGATATGAATAGTAATAGCAGTGGGTGGCTCAACGTAGCAGAAAACGAAAATGGAGAGAATAGGATAGCGAGGTATTAGAAGCTGAAAAGATGTGATTTGCATTTGGTCTGACAAACATTTATGGAAATTTTGTGATGTGCATAGTGATGTGTATTTGGCGGAGGAGAAAAGGGCTTTAAAGGGGGTGGCTAAGGTGGTAATTGATAGAGAGAAATAGAGTGGAAATAAGCTAGACGGTCGGAGTTTCATTTATAATATGGTGTAGAGAAGAAAATTCATTCTTTATCGGGAATTCTCCTTGAGCAAAATATTCTCTTCATCCAAATCTCAAAGAATGAAGTCAATAATTTGGTGTGAATTGTACGGAGTTGCATTTGGTCAGCATGAGGAAAAACTTTTTAAATGTTTTAAAAACCGATAGAAGTTAAAATAATGCAGTTAAGGTTTCTGTTTAAGAGGATAGGTAGGAATTTTTAAACTTTGTGAATAGGCTTCTTATCATAGAATTACTAGCGTTTACAGTAATGCCAAAGAGGATCCCAGAGTACGCTCAGGTACAAGCAGCAAAAAAGGCGATCTGCTTGAGATTTGCTTGCATGTAGTTTCATGAATATCTTATACCTGTTTATTCTTGATTTCCGCTCTGTGATTTCATATTCGGATGCTGAGTATCAAATTTTCCTCTGCTTACATTTAGAGACCTAACAGTTCTAAATCAACAGGCAAAGACTCACAAACTAAACCACAAGAAATTATCAATATAACATTACCAAGTACAACACAATCTCACCGACCAGAAGTGCAGCTCTCCTACAAGAAGAAGAGAGGTCGGACAACTCAAGAAGCAGCACAACTTTGTGCCGATAGGATGCCAACATTTTAAAATGCAAGTACCAAACTAGAGTTTTACAGCAATATTTTTATCTTAGTCATAACTCGATGCTGATAAAACAAAATACAGCAGTGAATAAAATTTATAAAGATCAAAAATCAACACCTCAAAAAAATACTGCCTCTCATTTTAGTGAATCCTCTTCTAGCTATAATTTGTTCTGAGGGCACATGAAAACTGTATACCTAGTTGCTTATAAAACCTTCATTTCAAAATTTAAGGGTTCCTTAGATTTACAGAAAAATTTAATTATCATAACTTCATGCTAAAAAAATAAATAAAGATATGCATCCCATTCCCGAGAGTGATAGATAATATAAACATAGGTACCTCACATTTGACAAAAGTTTGTAATGGAAGTTAAGGATTTTTGAAGATATTAAAAAAATCATATCTAAAACCATGATTTGAATGCCCTACCAACCTTTAATCGTAGTGAAAAATAAATATATCAACATTAATATATGAACTTGAGAGTCTATAACCTCAAATATCTGGAGGAACCTACTGGGTTAGTAGTACTTAGCCACATAGATAGTTTTATCAAAATAAGCCTAATGTGTAGGCAAAAAATTACTCGCAAGTGAATACCAATTATAAAAAATACATATAAAATAAAAAAAATAACTAAACAATAATAATTAAATAATAAAACAACGGAATAGGATATTCCAAATTTAAAAATAAAATCAAAACCATTTTTGAGTAGATTTGAACAATTAAGCATGCACACAAAAGTAATAGATCCAATCTCTCTTGCAGAATTTTTCAAAATTACATACTAATAATTTTTAAATAAGTTCCATATTAGACTACTTCTAAAATCCAAAGTTATTCAAAATCATGTAAGTTTTCTTCATCCTAAGGTCATGTACGGTGTAGCTCTTCCTATAACGAATTTAAAAATAAAAATAAATCTACTCAAATTTCAATACTAACTACTGCAATCACTTCCGACTATGACAATTTTTTATGCCCAAGTTCAATAAAAAATCATATAACACTCTTTTAAGCAAGGAAAAGTCCACCCCACAAATCTACTTTACAACACCAACAATATATTCCATCAATACTATAAGGATCTTAGATAAAGGTTCATCTTCAGTCGATCTCTATTCGCTTGGCCACAGACCTACCTTTCTAAAAGAGCGGACAAACTCAAAATCGGTACCAACATCAAAGCACCAAACATATAAAAACTATAGCTATCATACCCGCACTTTGAAAAACGTCTGATGTACTATACCATCTGTTTTCACCCTCTCCCCTTTGGTGATGGACTTCAAATTAATATAATTAATCGTAATCCGCTTAATTAATTGAAAATAAATCGTCAAAATTAGATTCTCTTATAAAGACAAAAACCATTCATTGACATTCTTAACATATTATATATTCCCTCAACTAAATATTATGTTATCTTTTAACTCAAGAGATTTCTATATTGAATTTCAAGTATTCCTAATAACTTGTTTTATTAAAAAATATTTGATATCATCTAACGACACATAATTTTAATCATATTCAAATCAAAATCAAATCAAAATCAATCAGCAACCTACTGTGTTAAACAATCTAAACCCCTGTACATTCTTATTAATCTTAAGCCACATACTAGATAATTCAGTAGACAAGATAGAAAACATTTCAAAATTAGATTCCTATTAATAAAAAGTAATAGTAATAATAAAGCTGAAATATTCAACAAGATAAAAATCAAAGTGTTTAGAAGTTCAATAGATGAAATAATATTAGATCTTCCTATTAAGATAAACTCCCTTTTGCCAAAACTATAACACTCTTGCAGCTAATAGAATTCATGAAAACTTTAGAAAATAAAATTAGTAAAGCCATATATGAGTCTAGCAAAACTACTAGCTGATGTATATTGAAGATCATTATCTCCCTGAGATAAAATTAATGCGCCAACCAGACCTTTTAATGCCAAATAGAACCAAGCAACACGAAAGCCACCGCGGATACGAGTGCTTTAACTGTTCCTAAAACATTCTTACCATCTTAAATGAGGCAGCGGAGGTATGACCAGATCTTATGTCCTCCTGGTTGGGTCATTATTCCGGTTTCAGATCAAATCAGTTTGTCATGTTAGCAGACATTAAACAAACCTTCCTTCAGATTAAGTTAAAATCTATCGAAGACCGCAATCGCTTTTGCTTTTTTTTTGGAGAAGTAATGGTCAATTAAAGGCTTATCGATACTCAACCATTGTTTTGGTTTCACATCCTCACCTTTCATCCTCAATTAAATCAATCAGGCATCATGCTCAGTCTTATGAGGATGATGCATGTACTCAGATTCTATAAAAATTTTCTGTTGATCAATTTAATTAAATATTTGAATCTAACAACATTTAAAAGAACTTTATTCAGATGCAACAAAAGAATGGAAGATGGTGCTTTCCATCTTAGAATTGGGACTCTAATAATGATCAATTAAAGAAACTGCCGACTTTAAGAGGTTAGAATAGTTCAACATCAGGAATCAGAACATAAGTTCTGGATATCTTTTAATCCTCTCTACAGATAAGTAACAACTAGAACATAAAATTTCCATAAATGCTGAGCAAATACCAAAAGATTGTTGTTATCTGCTGTGTCCAAGGTTTTTGATCCTTAAATATCTTTTTACCCGTAACTTTTAAGAGGTCGGTTATTAATTAGAGAATTATGCGCAATTAGTCTCGGATTGCGATGAAAAAGGTCCCTGGCTGAGTTATAGTTTCCTTGTCTTCACTACTGTTCAGGATTTAAATTTAACTTACATATTTTTGAAATGAAAGGTGTGCTTCTCACCTTCTCCCTCAAACTCATTTATTTATATTTTGTGATGCTTCTTCATCTTGTTATGTTTTGTATTTTATAGTATAGGTCAAGGTCTAGTTTAATTATTTTCAAAGGCCAAGGTGGCCCCTCTCAAAATCTAGGCTTTGAGTGTTTAGTGAGTTTATCTGTGTTGTTTATTTTCAAGTGTATCAAATCAATATTATCAGAATTTCAAAAATGTAACAGTTCAAAAACATAAAGTCTTTGTAGATGCCAAATTGTGCCTTTCATGTCTCTGTCGGAAAATGCAAAAAATAAAAAAATATTTTGTTAACTATATTAAGCCCATCGGAAAGAAATTTACCCAATCAAATAAATCTAATGAGTATTTGTGCGAAGACAGGAAAGAATACGACAGAAGAATCCTCTACTCTATTCCGTAAAGCAGATATGAAAACGTTAAAAGTGACGTGCTGCATTTGAGAAGAAGAACTCGCAAGGCAAAGGATTTGGCTGGTTTTAAAGAATTTAAAATTTACACAGAACTTGAGATGCATACCACCAAACCAATCGCATCACATTCATCATCTCCTTTACAATACACGAAGTAATATGGTCAGTAAAGAGTCCCTTGAAATAGCTTATTATAGGAGTACAAAATCTCAAGGCGCAATCCCTAGAAAGTTAAAGAATAGAACGTTGAAATGGAGTTCAGTGATAGATTCTGATATAGTGAAGAATGAAAGTGTCAAGTCAGAGCGACATATTGAAGCTAGAGTGAAGAAAGAGTATAGACTATTGAATCAATGGTGAGTAAACACGAATCCAATTTGATGAGTTGAGAGATCTATTACATCACGAGTCTAGGAATAAAAAGAACCCTGAGTAGTATACGCATACTACACAAGCAATTAAGCATCCAGAAAGAGAAGTAAGACCATAGGTCCCTTACTCCAAAAGCTAACAAACTAGTCCACACAAATATATGAGTCACGAATTTATTAAGCAAAGAGACTATGAAAAATGAGTAGCAAGCGAGAATATAAGGAAGAGATTATATCGCACAGAGAGAAGGACCAGCACACCTCGTGAGATTGGAGCCACGAATGAGATTGCGACAGCAATTTAGCTCCTGTGTGCTCAAAGAGATGATACTTTTTTCTACTCAGAAAATTCCATGTAATACAAAGCGGCACATGAAATCTCCCACAGTCTTCCCGTATTGCACTATCCCTAATAATTAAGAGCTGAAATAAAATTCACACGCATCAATAAAGCCGTAATTAAAATAACGAGCATAGCCAAAGTTAGATCACATTGCCAAGACACTAGATCTCGTGTTAAAGCATCACTGAAAATCGATGATGCTGATAATTCCGATATACTCTGTAATCTATGGAAAGAGACAAGGTAACAATATTCTCACCTAGATTGATCATAAGAGAATGCATCTCATATCAAGATGATGACTAGACGAAAACGTGTGCTTCAAGATCTAGAAAGGATAACAAGTGAGGAGCTATAGGGCGAATAGAAGGATCAGAAGCAGGGCATCATTTTTTTCGGAATAGAATTACATAACTGCGCGCTTCAACACTGAGCGGAAATGCTAGTATTGAGCATCAAGAAGTATAGTTGAACAAGGGGTCGGGTCAGCACGAAGCACACTTCCTCAAAACTCGGGGAGGAATGCCTCCGGGCCACCCGCCTTCTCCTAACGTCATAGATTTCAGGACTCATGCACCCGATCAATGAAATGACAGAAAGACATAAGGACACCTGAGAGGAGAAGGAGGAAGAGGAATAACAGAATTGTCCAAGGGATGTCAACACTTATGTGTTCAAACCACTATCAATTTAAACCAGAGCTCATGGCTTCTGGATTACAATGCCAGAAGACAGTACGTGAAGACACACAAAATAGATATTCTATGTATTGCACTGTATTCTAGTTGATAGTAGTATTGACAAAAAAACAGTATTAAACATCAGAGCTAACCCTAATTTAATATATATCGACAAAAGATGACATTATATCAGAAAGTTCGCTTACGAGATGTTTTTATGCGACAAAAGATGCCAGATATGATAGTTGTCGTCCCTTTGAGAGCGTATGAAGACTGACCCAAGGAGGACATTACAGGCATTGTCAGCGCATTCTTCCACGGTATTATAAGAATTGTAAAAGTCCATCCTATTAGTAGCAAAGAGTTATTCACCAATGCAAAACACGATTTGCTAGGTATCTTAATTTTCACCGCCGGAACATTATAGATATACAAAGATTGGCCAAGTGAGTACGTATAGTATGTGATGTCCTGAATCCACACTAGTTAGTTTCTCATCCACACCCGCTATGAATATAGCTGTCCTTCTATCCTCTATCATGTCCCACAACGCGTTTAACAAGAGACACGAATATTACGAACCATGCGATATATTCCGAGGTACAAGATAGAATAAACTCATAGTATCAAGAGAGCCGAACATGAACTCTGACCATCGATTACCCATATTAATCCATAAACAGGTTACGAGGGTCACCACTTTAATTCGGCAGGAATCTGAAAAGCGTTACTTAAAACTGCTAAAAACATTTCACTTCGATCATATTCATCAAAGTATTAGCATGTGTAAGCAAACGCAATGCCGCACCCCCAACGAGTCGCTCGGATGCAATATAAAGTCGCACACAAGAGAACCAACCGCAATACAAGAGGCATATGCCATATGTACTGATGATTCCGAAGTATGAAAGTATGTGAATAATTGAGAGGACGAAGTATTTAATGGGTGGTGTAAGGAGTAATGAATCTCGATAAGAGCGAAACACGGTAAAAGAGATGTCGCTTCTAGTAAAGACCATAGGTAAAGCTAACACTTATAAAAGAGCCTAAACTTAATTCAAGATTGGGAAATGATTCTAACATAAGTTATCATATGTGTGCAGTATATCTAAGTAACCTCAGATTGTATCAATTCAAGACCCCGTAACCAAATATACCGGTCAAATCGATTAGTAGTGTATTTTAAGGGGGAATGATTATTTGTCAATATTGCCAAATATGCGCTTTCTTGCACAAGCCTATTATGGTCAAGTTGCAAACACTCATATTTCAAGAAGGTAGTTCCAAAACTCGAAACCCTAGATTATCTGCTGATACACATAACCCTATCAATCCCCTCAACAACAAAGAGACATTTATCCAATGATACTTACTAGGGACAGCCTATAGGACTCAGAGTTTTGAAGACCTATCACATGTGACATGGGCCCTATATCTAAAAAGTTTACACCCTGAGTCTCGCTTACCTATTTTAAATTTGCGCATCTACTCCCAGACTATATACAGTTAAAATCTACATATCGTAATTACAGTACTAAGGAGAAAACCTATAGACAGAAATAAAAAGGTCGCATATATAGAATATATGCATGTGCGTATGAATTTTCAATCGGAGCAACAAATAGAGCGAGAACACAAACACACAAACTTACATTAGTTGTACTTTTAATGGCTTTTGGGTAGATTTCTGGAAGTCATTGTTGGTGATGACGACAATATTCAGAGGTTTATTAAAAAAGTGAGATGGAACAAACCTTCGATTATTCCATTGTCATTCTCTACCCATTGGATTACTATTACCCACTCTGTGACTCCAGTGGAGAAACGTACTGATACAAGCAAAAATCTCGACCCCATATATCCGAAGTATATCGATGAAGAAAACTCAAAAAAACAAAATTATAATAGAATACAGATCGACATATATTCAAGTTTTATCAATTGCACAATTTGGCCACCTATTCACGATTATCTCAACACCGGTAGGTGAATATGAATCTAAGAGCTGCCTGATGTGGTGAGAACGTTTTCCATTACACACGATGTCGAACTTCAGAAAGTATCAGGAGATTTCACCTCAAACTTGACTGCTAACCAAAAACAGAACCCAGCAATTATCACTCCAGATCAAAATTCACAAAGAATGCAGAGAGAAATCCTAGAGACCACTCTCTCTCTAGGAACAGGCTGCCAGATCAAAGGTCAAAGAATTCCTTCGCAGGAATTTATCTTATTCCTAAACCGTCGTCCCCCAGGAGGCCGAAGAGACCCATTATTCTGTATGATATTAATTCATTCTATTATCAATGTTTTTTTCATTCGCAAACTCTTCAGTGAGGGGATTATATTATACAATTACTTATGTTATATCTTAAATCAACAATAACTCTTTCTTCATATCTATATTGCATTCGTATGATTAATGTCATATTTATTTAGAGAATATGTTATAATTTTATTTTTAGTACATCTGAATGTTTTGGAATATAAATAAAAAAAATTAAAACAAAGTAAAAATGATTTTTTCATTTTAAATACAAATTTCATACGTGATTCCATATATGTTATCTTTTCTTGTACCTATTCTTAGTTTTCGAGATATCAGCGGGTACTTCTTTAGTTTCACCACCAATTCAGTTTTGTGTACATTGAATCCCTAAATAGAGGACCTCAGTATTTGATGAGAAGATAAACACTCTCGTGTAAATAGATTTAATTAATCAAAAAAAGGCATTGAAAATCTGTTCTGTTAGGAAGCATAAGATTATTGTAGCAAGAATATTTTAGTGAAGAAGAAAGATTTTAAGCCACAGAACATCGAATTAGGAGATTCGAGATTCTCGAGACGTTTAATAGGAATGTTTAGATTTACATACACATACTCCACCCTTCAAACGGAAATTATAAAATAAGTTATAGTTGATATATTAAAACGAAGTTAAGATGAATTCTACAATCTGGTCTCAGACAAAGAGCATAAAATTAGTTTAGAGTTAGAAGGTATTATTCCATGGATGCAGAGTAGAGTGCAAGCCATTGATGTTGGTAAAGTTAATAAAAAGCCCACGCCTATGCAAATCTGCTATCATTCACGCACACGCACACGCATAACACCATAAAAAAACAAACAAAAAAACAGACAGAAACAAATAGACAAAAAACAAAAGGAAAAATGTTTATGAGAGTATAATAAAAAATTATCTATTTGTACCTAAAATCCATTACAAGTATTTTAAAACTAGTATTTATAAGAAATCGCGTAATTTACAGTAATTTAATTGATCCTAAAAATATGAATAATCCAGAAAGTTTGAAAAAACAGCTCTAATGCGTCCATCACCCCACCCACGCTCTCTATCATCTGAAATCTTACGCAACACAAAAAATACAACAAAATGTCTTGCGACAATTGTGAACTCACTTCTAATTTGTATCACAAACAAGACAGAGATAAATCTGTATAAATTATAATACATGCGTACCTTTCACACTAAAGAATAAATACAAATACCCAAAACACACACACTCAAAATGTAAAAAAGCCAAGTGTGGAGAAACGCTAAAAATTTAAGTTAAAAAGGTCAAATCTGAGTATACGACAAATAACATTTATCATTCACAATATATCTTTATTCAAATACAACGATATATGTACTACTTAATCTCAGATATCAAAAAGCTTCTTATCTAACCCCACCAACAAGTCTCGAGAAGAGCGAGAGTGTGTGAGTGTGAGATACCCCACACTCATCTTAATATACAGATAGAGGAATATCAAGATAAAACATTCACACACAACACGCCATATTAAACGCGATCAGCGAAGTACACGCTAATACCCTGAATAGATCACCATCAATACTAATATGGTCAAAGGAGCACACCAAAATAAATCATTATGAACACCACACGATTCCACCGATACCCAATCATACAAATCTGGTACAGCCCTTGGTAAATCTATATTTAGATTCACAACTAATTGAACTTATATATAATCACTAGCCCTCTTATTTATAAATAACCTCTACACTTCTATAAATTATCCTACCATGAACACAAGTATAATATTCTTATATACCTACTATTGGTTAACATCAATAGTAAACTACTGATAATTATATCTATACTAATTTTCTTATATATATAATATATATATAATATAATTAATACTAAGTAAATAGAATGCGAACATAAATGCAGTTATACGCGAATTCGAGAACTACCATACAAACCGGCACCGGTATCTTCTAAAAATAGTATATTTAATTTATCTACCGTGTGAGTAGTTTTTAAGGTAAATTTCACGCGACCTATGCGTTGCATCTATTGAGAGTCTTTAACAATGTGAAAGTATACTTATATATATCTAAAAATACTCTACCTTAATTAATAAAAAGTTTATCACTTCTATATTACAATTAAGCTGGTATATAACCAATTTGTCGCGCTTGTTCAACTATTTATCAAAATTAATAAATAAAAAAAGCCATTTTATTTCTAGCCGTATAATTGTCTAATTATTTACTTTTAAACTCTCATTTCATTAATATCTGTTGCATGTAAATTTTCTGCAGTATTAATATCTTACTTCAAAGAGTCATTTACCTCTTACATTTATATATTATATTTCCAATAACTACATCAATCTATTCCTCAACAACCAAGTGATGTATATCTTAACTCATCATCCCGCCCACACTATGATTTTAACACATATAGGCTAGATCTTTTCACGACCAAACGCGTAACTAATTCGCGCGCTCCTTATAAGAAGCTTCCTCTAACAAGAGTATCAACTAATATATATTGTTCTTTCAACAGAGCCACAACTACTAGATAACTCAGAATAAAACGAACTACATCCTGTTATAGCCATGCACAAAAACTCTTCCGGTCCAACCCTAGCCTATAACATATCACTCACTGGTATTCCACTCACTCCGAAGACTCAATTTAAATCAAGCTACCCTCCACGCCCTCTATTATCTCTCTGGCACTACGTATCTTCTCTCGCGCTACACAACCATCGATCTCACGCCTCCGAAAACCAAAAATATTCTCTCTTTACAATTTCTTCAACATTCACAAAATAGAGATTATACACCCCCTATTAAAGTTATTAATAAATCTCTACCATATAGCCAAAAAAAAAATTCTTACAGACCCCAAGTCAATAAACGACACCACAAATGAACAGTATAAAATCTGTTGTTATCTATCTCGCTCATACCGCCCCGCCAAGATAATAAATAGCAAAAACATTAAAATTATCTATCATTTTTCACCCCAAAATCACTATATAAGTCACCCAAAAAACACATGTACTTTAATAGCACATTGTTAAAAAACACCCCGTCCTACCCCCAATTAAGCACACTAACCAGACTGAAGGTATAACTTTATTCTACCATCCTTAGTCAAAAGATACTTGGCCGCTCCTTTCACTAGGGTATATATAACAGGAGCGACGAGAACCACATGGAGAGTTTATATAAGTGAAGAATTGAGAAATCCTCCCCTTACACTAAACATAAAAAATGAAAATTATAATCCGTAAAAAAAAAACCGTAACACATTTTAATTTTTCGCGCCCCTCACCCTATCTCAGCAATGAAACCCCCTAGTATTACTCAATTCAGAGCTTAACATCGACATACAAAATTATCCCACATCTAAAAATACCGCCAATTAACAGCTCAAAAAATAATAATTGAATGTAAGAAGTAATACTGAGAATATATATCAAATAATTTTATTTAACAACAACAACTACAAAATAATCATAAGAATATTAAGTGCTGCGAAGAATCGAGTTTCCAACTATCTCATTTAGATTTAATTATGCTATCACAATAGTGCTATATAATTTGCTTAGAGGCTAGTTGAAAGATATTGTCATCCTCCCTGAGAGATAATATCACCTAATACTATCCAAACACAACTCACATGATTAAAACATATAACAGATATTATAGATTTTGTCATGATCAGTTAGACCAAAGACTCGTCTGCCACGCACATAATATTTATACTTTGATAGACTGAAATTATCCAATGCTCCGATCTAATGCTTGAATACCTCTAAAAGTCTAATGATAAAATCTTGATATACGCAAAAGCTTGTAGAGATCTGGTCTTTCAGATTTATATATGAATTTCGCGGGTCTCCTTAAGTTATGATTTAGGCAGCGTGTCTATTTGCACGATATTACCTCCTTTGAAACTAAAACTCCTAAAAAATTTAGCTGCCACTATCCTATATAGTAGTTTTTAAAGATAGTGTTAATCATTAAATCTCAAACACCAACTTTGCCTCTTGTTAGTCAGGCTTTATCGTTTATTTATTTAATCATTTTATATCAACTTACTGTTGTTACAATAGCAAAGAGAAATGATATAATTTTTATTGTGACCGTGGCAAAGTATAATTAGTGTTAATTCAATGTCTGATACAGGTTTATTAAATTATTTATAAATGTGGGCTCCTTAGAGTTAAATTTAGTGACAGGCTGTTTGAATATAATAGTATCTTTATTTAATCAAACCGTATAAATAATATTATTACTAATTTTTAATGTATGATGAGAAATCAATTTTTATCAAGTTTATTTTATATTGTTTATATATGAGTGGAAAGGTTCTATGTTGATATCTATAATATCTCGTATAATAATATGAAAAGTAATTGACGAGTCGTGGTGTCTCACATCCCCTTGGATCTTCATGAGGATGAGCTATAACGACACTATAGAAGCTCAATCTCACGGCGTAATTACCAATAACTATTGGGTGTTTAGTAGAGCAATCCCTCCTATATTATGTTGCAAACAAATACTCGTCAACCAAATTATTAATCGTATCATATTGATTAAAATGAAATATTTAAAAAGCAGTATGTCAAGTACCCCTAATTCTATAATATTTATTCATATAGTACACTATTTATTCAGGTTAGTTTACACTCAAAAGTTTTATTCTTTGTGAAAAAAAACTATAATATCCACTTGCACACTACCTAAGGTGGGTAGAATCAGGCAAAAGGACAATTTGATTATACCGACAATTATTCGTCTTTTAGCTGTAGATATATCCAAATTATATAGGCAGGTGTTTGAAATATCTACTTGATAATATTCAACCAGTTAAAAATATATTTATTAACAATTTAATATATTAGTAGGAAAAGATGGTTAGTTAAGTCAAGCTAAATTTTATTGATTATTATATAAGTATTATTATATCAGCTACAGCAAAGAAATTAATTTATGTTAGATATTAAATACGTCGGCTCTGGGTTAACATCAGGTTTTCAGATAAAAATAAGGTGGCCTTGTATTGGCAACTGTGGCTGACAAAGATGATTTGATATATTTGCGCTTAGATCTTCCTACAACTCGTACGTAAAAAATTCGTATAACTATTAGCTTTATTAAGAGTATAGGAAGAAGCGTAATTACTAAGTAGCTTATTTATTATTGCTATAATGTTGATAATATGACAATAGAAAGTGCATAATTTGTATCCCTCATGTAATAGATGTTTAGTATCGGTTTCAGATTAATAGTATTGGACCACACTGTACACCTAGCGTACAATACGGCACAGTTACACACACACACATATACCTAAATAGATGTTTTTAAGGTTATATTTCCTTGACACAACCGTAAGAATATTATACAATATTATTATAGATGTTATATGTGATATGAAATAATCTTATTCAAGCTTATATATTTATTATTAGTTAATTTATAAAGAAATAGCAAAGAAATATCTAAATTTTGTTATTAAAATATGTACATATTCATGTTAGTAAATCAGTTATTCAGAAAGAATTGGTATAGCTCAGAGGTTAAATTTTAGTGACAAGGAGTTTTGTAAGTTTAATCTTCTTGGCACACCGACTGTAATGAATTAACACATTTATGTTTTAATAGCTATAAATGCTTATAGTTATGTCAAGCTTATAGTTTATATTGTTATATATGTGAATAATATGCAAAGAAATCTAAATTTGTTATAAATATGTATATATCATCTATAAGATCTTAGGTTTCAGGTTAAATTAATATATTTGTATAGCTCCTATATGAGCTAAATTTTAACGCAGGTGATTATAGTATAGGATTAATCTTCCTTTGCCATCCGTAAAATATTTACAATTTGTAGTGATATGTAATATAAAAGCGTAGTCAAGCTTATTTAATTTATATTTAATTGTATTTAGAGGTCTGTAATAGCAAAGAAAATCTAAATTTGTTATATAATATGTATATATTCAATAGTTTAGAATCAGGTATTCAGATTAATATATTTTGGCTCATTATTACCTAGGAAAAAGGGGCGAACTTTCTCAATACTCATATTATATCTTCCTATTGCTCAAATATCACGTAAAATAATATTACATATTATTGTATATGTAA
>JABUQX010071421.1:30000-32500 GCA_015478945.1 Trachelipus rathkii | reverse complement strand
TATATATTAATTTAATAGTGTAATTGTATATTATATTTTTTTCGAACAACAATATTAATAATTTACATCTATAAACACCTCGTAATTTAGATAGTAGTATAAATAAAAGTACTCGTTAGTATTAGTACATATTAAGTAGATATAAAATAGATATAAAATAATCTAACTATAGAATTTATTTAATAGAACGCTCTATTAATAATAATTAACAAATTATCTAAGCTTTTTATAGATAAGTTAAACTTTAAGTATAACCTGACGTAATAATAAAGGGACGACAATTCAAAAATTATTTCTCTACAAATTATTATTAATATAATATTATATATATATATAATATATAATATATATATATTATAAAATATTATTATATATTATATATATTAATAATAATATTAAATATATAATATAATTATTAATATATTATATAAATAATTATAATTAATATATAATAAAATATTAATCACACACACACACACACACACACTTAGTATATGGTTTTAACCTGTATTATTTATTCCCTGCTTAAATGAACCCTTATTATTGTTAATTAATGTAATTAATTAGTATCTATTAATCTATTTTCTTAAATAGCTCAATTAAATTGTGCTAAGTAATTCTAAATAGGCCTTCGACACGTATTCTCACGGTATATCATCACGACGTTTGTGATTCTGAATGTATTTTAAATTGTATATTATCGATAGGCGGTCAATTGAGTTGGGAAGAAGTATGAAAGCACTGGAATATTCCAGACTTTTATCCCGATTATGTATCGGCAATGTAAGAAGTGAGTATTTCCATAGTATTATTGTGTGCAAAAGCTGAAACTGTTTAACGAACAGGGCTTCGCGAAGGTGATGATAAGAGTGGTCTAATTCCTCATGCAGTACATTTCCCAAATCACGTGCTCAGATCATTAAAAATTCTAAATGATTACCTTCTCCCCTCCCAATATATGAAAGACTCCTTAATACTACCCATTCAGGCGTCTAACCATAGTATCTTAAAGTATCTACATCCTACTGTCGACACCAACGTTCAGGGAAATATCCTAAAATATGTCACAGAAAAGGGTATTAAAGAAGAATATTAATAGAATACCTTTTTCAAGGTAAAGTCACAATTAAAAGATAATTAGATAGACTAGTAGAGATTATATTTATTAATACCATATTTCATGTTTATATATATAAGGTATATAATCAGAATAGAACAGTATAGTAAAGAATGAGGTTGAGAGAGAGGTAGCTTCATTTTATTTTATTTTTTGAGAACAGGCATAATAATATATAAAGTCCACACATGAAAGAAATAAAAGTTGAATTTGATAGAGTAGAAGATCGAACACAATATATATTCACACGGAGCATGGGTAACTAAGCTCAGAAGCAAACTAATAGTGTGAGGGTGTGGTGAGAGAGCCAGTGGGTGTAAATGAGATCCATCAAAAACACTGTCAAAATCTATGCGATCATTAAACTCTTGTGCGCACGTATACGGCTTCTAGAAATTGGAAGTGTAGGTATAAATAATTTAGTTCATTTGAGAAGAAGTCCAATTGTCTGGCCTAAATGAGTTTGGTTAGTATGTGCGAAGAGAAAGGAGAGACACATAGCTTGGCGGAGAGTCAACATAAAGTCGATAATTAGGAGCCAATGTTTTGAACCGTTAGAGGTCAGATCTAGCAGACGCCGGGGTAATCAACATGCGAGGTGACTGTGGTCGACACGAGACTAGCAAGAGGGAAACGCAGGCAGACGTAGTCTGTTGAGAGAGAGAGTAGATAGGATATGTAACATAAGTGGTATTAAAAAGTCGTATTATGGTAATCATTTATACTTACACGGTAGAAAACATAGTTATTCTTTCATACTGTCAAGGATCTTCTTGTCGAGAGATCTAATGTGCTTGTCAGGAGTGAAATCATATAAATAGAGACAATGCACGATGAAATGATTCGCTGGAGCACAATAAATTCAACCGATCTGAGATGCAACTAGATCTTTGCGAATATATGGCATATAGGACCTATGTTTCAACCAGAGGTCCTGATATTAAGTATGTATTTGATGAATGAAGAAAGCAAACAATTTTAAATGTGGATGCATAAGTGGCTATATTACGTCCTACTGCATGACAGAGGATTTAAATTTCGGTTAATGAGTACAGCGCAGATAGAACAAGAAAATAGAATATAATGTGATCGTAGAAAAATACAATAGGATGATAAAGAGGTTCTACAAGAGTTTTATGGTAAGAAGGACTGTAAAGTTTAAACAAAAACCTATAAAAAAATCCTTCAATACAGCCATATGAATGATAATTACAGATTTAAATGTTGAGTATAGAACCAACTACACGTTCATGCATCATATAGGTTATACTATGATCTTGTAGAAGAACTAGGTAGGTAAACACGATATATCGACATAATTGTCTTGGTGGAATAATATAAAAGTATGAGGTAAAGTTATAAGTATCTAATCATAGTGGCGAG
>JABUQX010071421.1:0-25000 GCA_015478945.1 Trachelipus rathkii | reverse complement strand
TAATTTAAAACAATAAAAAATATAAGTGGAAGGAATATGAGATAAAAAAATTATGAAGTGTCATGGTCAAGTGAAAAGGTACTGAAGACGACGTTTAAGGGTACTAAAAACCATCAATTTGGGTCAAAGATCAATTTTCGGTTAATCCTTTCTGTGGTTCACAAAGTCTAATATAACAGGAAACACCAATTTAAAGCAAGAACAACACTCAATAATATACACAAAAGTTAGACTCACTATATTGTTTAATACAATAGGTTATACATATAATGAATTTAATAATAATAAAAATAAACATGGAATGGAAAACGGAGGAGGCCACTTAGGACCTAACGTTTCAGCCTTTGCTACTTGTGCGTGAGGCAGATATTTTCCAAATATAATGTGAGGGTGTTATTACGGTGTGCACACGCTCATTTAGTGTATTAGCTATTATTGAATCGTTGTTTGTCAAAATCTGCATTGCAACAGGACTTGCGAGAAATCACTTTATGCGGTAACGACCGCATCGCATTAAATTCGCTCCATCGCTCCATATAGAATGAATTCCGTGTTTTCAATTAAATGGTACTTTATCTCGGTGGTTTCTATAGGGGATAATTGAAGGTAGCCACAGAGGCAGTTCTAACGATGATATGTTTACTAGGTTTGTGAAGAAGATAGGGTGTTATATTTGGACTTCTATATCTTCTCGACCGCACTCCGCAACATAGGTCTCTTTTCTTCTTTAGGTTTAGCATTTAGCCTACTTATAATATTTCTTATGCACACCTTCTTACAGTCCTTGTGTACAAGAATTTATATTAATCATTTTTAAATAAGCGCAGCACCGGGTTCAACTTGAGGAATCTGTCTAGCGTTATATTTATGTTAACACAGAGTTGGTTCTTGCAAGGCAACCCTGAGCTTTCATGCCACCAGACTGATCCTGTATGACAGTTAATATCATTTTTTAATAAACTTTAAGTACCCCTTTTTCTTTCAATTTTCCTTTTATTTTTATAGGGTCACATTTCAATGATTCAACTTTTATTTTCATATAACAGTTATCACTTATTATATATATAGCACTACATAACTGTCCATCATATGGGATCTCAATTACCTTATCAATCTTACTTATATATTATCTAACGAAATTGCATATACTACATTTTTACTATCATCTCTACTGTCTATCATAGTTAAACATATTATTCATCTTATGGATATATTTATAATAGATATATATAATAGATAATAGTAATATAAAAGGATGTTGATATTCTTTACACTTTTCGCCTTTGAAGCTGTTCTTTATGGGAGACGTTGGATTTATGGTCTCCGCTGGCATGCTCAGACGCATTCTCGGTGTCTGATATCAGCTTCAGGGCAATCGTTCGTGTCTAGTTATTATCATTCGACAGTCTTCTCGCTGGACGAAGAGTACATATTCTCTTCCTTCACAGCACTACCACTTGCCGGATTGCGCAGGCACGCTTCGCATAAACTCCTGATGCAGAGTTTCACTTCTTCGCGCTTTCCACGTCCGCGCGATCTCTCCTCAATCTTCGTCTTCGCGCCTACTCCGCCCTTCGCTCGGAGTCTTACTCAACAACGTGCTATATTGCTCTACCTTCTCACTTTCTAACGTTACCATCAGATACTTTATGCTGTCCATATCTCTTCACTCACGCTTCCATATAAAGATCTGCTTGACTAAGCTACATATTTTTTACCATGCTCACAGGTTTATTATCATATTTCCTCTTGTTTATAACAGATACTATAGTATACTCACATATTACTCACTTATTCTATCCTCTCATTCACTTACTAAATGATCCTCTAAATACCATTTTTAGGATAGGGGTACTATATATATATATATTACCGCGCCAGTTTTTTATTATAATTATAGTACTTTATTATATGCATATAGTGTACCGTATGCATACGATTTATCTTCTATTAGGATAGTTTATACTTCCTCATATCAGGTCTATTTTCACTATAAGGCATCGATTTTCTTGCTCGATATACTCTCCTACTATCAGGGTATAGAGCTCTTATAGACTGGGCTCCCTGGGTGTGTTGGTCTGTGTGCTGTTCACGTCTTTCGGTCTTTTAGCTCAAGAGCGGAGCTCTTCAAGTTGCTCTGGCCTGGCTTCCGGCTAAGTTTGCGGTACGGTTTAGTTTGCTGCGTTTCTTAAAATATATAATTGGTTTGGTGCGGAGCTTGTTCTGTTTGTTGGTCGCACACTCACTTTTCATTATGCTTTATTAGGTTTACGGTTTTCGCGTACAGACAAGCTAACATACATGTATGTCTTGTGTAGCCAGGTGTTTGGTAATGCAACCCTATATGCGGGTACTCTTCCAATACCATATCACTTTTATCGTTTCCAATTCTGCATACTCTGTCAATACCGGCTTATTGATTTATTAGGAAACCATTTCTAATTAAAACGTATATCATTATACGGCACACGCCGAGGATTTCAAACATCAGGTGGCATGTTTGGAATCGTCGGATTTGCACTGTTGTTGTATCTGGTAGGTATAAATAGGCTTGCTTAATTTGTGTATATGCAGAATATTTGATAAACACAAGCGTTAATAAATATTCATATAATAAACACAACTGAGGGTCGGAAGAGGATAAACCGCAGTGTTATCTAACAGCGCATCGACTCTCCTAGTGAGTTTCTTTTAGTCATGAGCAACCGTTCAACGTGACAGGACAGAAGGAACTCTAGGATTATCATATTGCTTGACTCATTTTGCCTTTATTATTGAATCCTATTCTATTTAAAATTTTCTTTCATATTTTACTGTAAAATTCATTTTAAAATTAAATGTCATATTTTACTTCTCATTTTAATTATTATAATGTGCTTCTAATTAACGCAAAAAATTTTTTGTGTTGAAATTGTTGCTCATATGTTTTTGAATTTCGATCATTCATCTCAGCTTTCCTAACGACAAGGATATAATTGGAGATATCTGTATACTTTCTTTTGGCTAATTGAAGATTTCAAAACACTCTACTTAAACTTTTGCTTTCTTCAGATTTGTTCCTAGTCATTTATTTACAACATTGACCGATTCTACTATTCTACCACTATCCTTCTACTTCTACATTCTCTATCATATACACCCTAAATTCTAACGGTATGGTTACCCTCTCATTTATGAGGGTGCTGTCAATTTACTTTTCTACCTATTACATATATTATCTCATACATCTATTTAACATTCTATCTCATTATATTTTATTACCTATGATATATATATAATTATATAGGTAAAAAACTATAGGTTATTATAATATATATTTATTCATTTATCATTTTTCACTAAATTTTCATACTACCAATTACATATTATCTTTTATTTCAATAGTTTTAATCATTATATAAGTTTCAAACAACCATAATGGGGCTGGCTTCATACATTATATACTATTTTTATGTAAGAAGACTTTATCCTTTGTAATCATATAAATAATAAACAATAATAACAATAAGAACACTCGAATCTTTTTTGCCAATCTACCTAGGGTATATAATATATTCAGACACTTCTTTAACATGGCCTGATAAGTTATAGGGGAGTATATTTTCACTAAATATTATATTGTTTCATACTATGACATCTCTATAATAAATATCTTTTGACAGTTATTATTACTACTTATTCATTCTCATTCACTAATTCACATTGGTTGTTATTACCTTATTATAACTACTTTACACTATCTAATCTATAATCCATTTATTATCGTTGAATACACTATATGTATACCACAATTGCACGCGTATTCGTTATCATGCGTGTGAGAGGTTCTTCTCGATAGTCTTGTCCCACTCGATTTCGTCGTAGCACACAGTCTTGGTCATACAGGTCTCTTCAAGATGTATCAATAGCTCATATGGCTGGAGATGCACTTAGGTTATTGATGAGATATTTACTTCGCTTAGTTGAGCCAAGAACACGCCAGTTTCGACTTCTTATGCTATACTATGGTTATTGTGTTTTGATCTATGTTCACTCCTTCCAGGGTCAACATTAGCAAGCCCTCTGCATCATAGTCATTTGATGAGTTTCATATATCAAAAGTAGCAATTGTAAGGCTAGATTATCCGTTTTCAATCAATCTATATACAGTGGATTTTCTTACTGTCTATCTCCTTTATAAATACTTTCTCACTTCTCTATTTATATGTGTAACTACTCCGGTACTTACTAAATATATGATATATATTGATCTCAGGAACTAAACAAGTATAAATACATTCATACTCCAACATCACCGATAGTCTAATTTCACTCTCTTATTATATCTAATACTAACTGATTATATTATTCTAATATACATTTTTCATAATCTCTTCACTATTTATCATTGAATATAAATATATATATACATTTTTTTACCTTTTCACTTGGTCAACTATGAGATCATATTAATATATCATATTCACTTTTCTTCCTCCTAGGCCAAACTCCTTCATCAATCACTCAATATATTAGTAATAATTTATATATATATATATACTAATATACATATTAGGGATACCAAAAATATAAACTCCTCAAGCATTACTTTCTCACTCACAATAATGATACAAATCACATATATATACTGTCTAGTTTCTGTTATGTTTGATATGCACCGCCATCGGATTTTCTGGTGATTAACACGCTTTCTGTTAATGCACATATAATAATGAAGAGCTATTAAAGATCAATAAGAGAAAGGGATCCTTAGAAGCGTATACGGAACTTATTCTTTATTTATTTCACTCTCTAGGTGTCATACTCTTTGGTTTTTAAAAAACCTTAAAACTTATTTTGAGCAAACAGTTGTTACTAAAAAATATACTCATTATATTAGTGGCATTATATATTTACTATTTATTTGTTCTTTCGTATTTTTTTAATATAATTCTCTAATCTAAGATTCGGCTGATCCGCTGTTAATTCGCTATGCCCGTTGAACAATTAGTCTATTCTCAAGAACGCAGAAAAAAAAATCTGTGTAAGTAAAAAAAGGTGCTTAGAGTTCAAAGGTGAATATATGAATAAGTGATTGTTATAAATTACAGAATGTGGGGAGTGGTGTGTTGTGTGATTTTGCTCTCGCTAATATCGCTGTTGTTGTTTTTTTTTTTTTTAACTTCGTTCCTCTTGTTATTATATTCAAATGTGAATTGTTTAGTTTCTGTTCATTAAGGATTGTACATAGAAGTTTTTTTGCAGGTCTTCTTTGTCGGTGAAGGTACCTGTTTTGAGCATTGTTCGCTTAGAGCTAGTATTGTTACAAGGGTGGAAAATTTGTCAGAGACAACGGGAAAAGTTCACTAGGATTTGTCGCACTGGGGTACCTTTACCTTAGATAAAAAATCTTTATTTTAGGTGTGGAAATTCTTGGTAGTGAGACACTGATGTACACACTATTACAATCACCAAAGAACTTTTATATATATACTCAATGAATTAATTCAAATTAAAATTCATATATAGAACTACTTATATATATATCGTGGTGTTATAAACGTAATGATTAATAAAGTATCAGGAAATTAATTTATACTGTTTAATAATAATCATGTAAGAATAGAGACACCAAATATACAATAATATTATACTTAGTTAATTGAATTATAGTAATATGTTAATCGAATTTATAAAGCATAGCAACTTATATCTTACAATTATAATAATATAAGAAGGTAGGTTAATTTAAAGTACTTTGACTTACCGTGATCAAAATTATTTTGTAGATTTATTATATTATTATTATTATTTTATTTATTATTATATAATTTAATTTATTTATTATTTATTATGTTAATCTATTAATAATTAGACATAGATTATTTAAATATAATTTAGATAATATTAATTTTATTTATTATATTAATTATTGATTATTATTAATTAATTTATTAATTATTATTATTTATATTATAATTATTATTATTATAATATTAAAGATTATTATTATTATCTATATTATTATTTATTTATTATTATTTATTTATGTAATTATGGTATTGGATTTATGTATTGTTGATATAGTTAGTGATTAAAATACTTATAATTTAATAGATATAATAATGAATAATAAGATATATAATAAATTTATTAATAATCATATAATAATATAATAATGAATATGAATAATAAGAATGGAATAATATAATAATAATAATGATAGAGTAATAATAAATTAAATTTAAATTGGTGTGTAGATTTAGATAAAGTATATATAATAAAATAATAGATAATAATGAATAATAATAATAATATATAATATATTAATAATAATAAAATTAAACTATTATCTTTAATAGACATTGACCGATTTTTCAAAACTTAGTGTTTTCAGCTTAATCTGATGAAGAGAAATTAGTCATTATATTAGAGTAAAAATATTAGAATATTATGTTAAATTAAATTTGATATAAAGCAATACGTTATTATGTACGTTTTCTATAGTATTGTATGTTTTCTTTATATTAGTCATTAGTTTTTAATGTTAGTTCTTATTTTTTGTTTATGACATGGGCTCGAGGTCATTGTGACTCTTTCTTATAAGGTTGTTTATGAGGAGAAAAAGAAAAGTAATTCTGTATTTTTTTTTATTTTTTTTTATTGCTTATGAGCTGTTTGGACTCGTAGGTTAGATGGGGTCGCGGACATATATTCTCTGGGATATTCGAGCAAATATATTGTGATTACAACACGTGATTCAGATCTCGACGGGTGGAAAACAAATGGAGATTTATTTTTTAGCGCTCATTATTCTTTACTTCATACACAGACAATATAATGTGCTTCACATTATTCTCTTTACTCAACATGCGATTCTTTATATGATTCATAATGGAATTCTCTTATCGAATTGATTTTTATTATTAGTGTACGGTCATATTGGTTATTTCTTCTAATACTCATAGTTATTGGTTATTCGCTAGATTATATACTTATCTATTCATTTTATATATTATTATTTGGTGTGCAATGATTGACTTATTATTATTATTATAGGAATTATTAGATTATGTGGTTGCTCATTACTTATCTCTGGAGGACATATGTTATTGCCAACTCTAGAGGAGGAGCAGCAAAACGAAACTCATTAGCATATTATTACTCTACTCTCTCTCAGAATAGTTTTGTATTTTCGCATTATTTAGTGGTAACTACATCTTAATTTGAGGTTAACCATTATTAAGTTTTATTATTTATTAATTATTAGTCATTATTATTATATATAAGATATTATGCTTATTTTCATATATTCGCACTCTACACAACTTATTATATACAGTCATAAATACGGTTAGCTAAGTGATCTCTTTTAGCTCCTGAGTAGTCGCGCTTGCTTCGTAAACATTGTGCAGGATGTTCTGATTAATGTGGTGGTTTTAAATGTTATTATTCTGTAGTTTATCGCCGTTATGGCTCTTAGGTTGCATTGTATCATTTATTGTATGGGGTCACAGGGTGGTCAGAGCCGCCATAGTCGCCACAGAGTGTTTGTTGTATTTAAACAGTTTACGAGGGAGGATTGGTTTTCTGAAAATAGATCCTTCTCTTCAGTTTAATTGGTTTGGAGAAGTATTTAACACATTAAAGTGTGTTCCATATATATTTAGCCTCATTTGGCTAGATACAGCTGACATAAGATTCTGGTCTGCTTTTGTCTTCTTTCACAACTCTCGACGTTGAGATCTCAGTAAGACACAGGTAGTGTGATTGATCACGCGGTGACATGTAGTTTACTTAGAGGTGAGGGGATAGATTTTCAGTTGGCGTCTGAGTAGATATATATGTTGGTGGTGCCTGACGACACTACTCAACTCATAATCCATATATATTTATATCTAATAGAGATTAGAGTCCAAAGAGTATCATAGACCTCCACACTGGGTAGACGATAATATCAGTATATACTAAATAATTATATCATATTATTATAATATATTATACTTCGTAGTGAGGGTGCGTACAATATAGGCCGCAGACTTTGTGTGTGTGTTCTTGTACTATATGTAGTACATGTTTATTACTACTTTATTTTGATAGTGATATATACTGTCTTGAGATTTGTAGTAGTGCAGATTTGACTTGGTCGATTCTATCGTAGTTCCTACATAATGCAAGCCCGATTTTTAGTGCACAGTTTATATACTTTTGTTTATTCTTAATTTTTGATTGTTTACGATTCATTGAGGTTTAGAATTGTTTTTGAAGTGATCAAATTTAAAGATACAATTGGGTTAATTATGTTTAGAATGAATACAATTATTAGCTGGTTTTTAGAATAAAACTCGAAAGTGGTCAATCATTAAATTTGTATTTTGTGATCATGATTTAAAGTAAAAATTCATGCTTTAGTATAAATTCTTTATATATCATTAATTTAAAATAATAATAATAGTATATAATAGATAATTAATGATATTAATAATAATATGTACTACTAATTATTTACAAATAAAGTATAAGGGAAGTATTTCAGTTAAAAGAAATGTCATAAGATTTAGTTCAAGTCAATACACGTTGAGCGTTAATTAGTTATTATATATTGAGCTATAGAATCTCATATATTATTAATGTGTGCTAGCAAAATATATTTAATTTTTAGTCATTTTAATGAATTCAGAACAACGAGGAGTTTAATAAATATTTAAATTAATTAAATTAATATATTTAAAGGTATATATTAAACTCACCATAAGAATAAAATATAATATAGGTCACTAATAATTTGTGTAGGGAGATAGGGATGGGATTCTATAGGGTAATATAAATTCACACTCATATGAGATTTCGGACTTAAGGGGATACTGAACCGTATACACATGCCAATGGACTCGATCTCTGTAATTCTTCTAAATCACTCGAGATATTAAGAGATGACATTACATAATACGTGATAATAATGCGAAACTAAGGAAATAATCGCAATCAGAAGTGAAATTAAAATCAAATGCCATGATCATTTAAAGCAAATACATAATAACATATAATATCAATATTAAAGTCATTGGAGCATGATTTATAAACAACCAAAAAAAATAAATGAAAATAAATAACCCAATAAATTATTCATCTAACTTTTTGTTAGTACAAAAATAATATCATTGTTACTTTTGAGGCTTTTTTTTCTGTAACTGCATTTAATGATTTTATTCACGATTTAACTCTTATTATTTATTTAGATTTAATATTATAAATTCCTTTACTTTTTTTTTTATAATTTAAAAAATAAAGTTTTTGTGCAAATTTAGATTTAGCATAAAAAAATACAACTAAATTTAAATTGTATTGTAATTAAACACGTATAAAGAGTAATTTAGAGCTAAATACGATCTGTATAGTACTATGTTCCTGTAATATTACAGTTGAGATACTATAAGTTCATTAATGTTCTTGCTGCCGTTATGGTTTAACGTGCTTGATGCATTAGCTCTATCCAGGATCCTGAAGAAGGATCTAACCCAGACCCAATTCTTCTCGACATGTGTGCAATCGCTGAGCAATTGTAGATTAAAAGAATAATTTATTCAAATTCTAGTAACTCATTAGTCCATTTTGATTGAACACCTTTTGTGATCTTATATATTTTATAAATTATTATATATATTTATAATATATATATATTATATTATATTATCTTTATGATATATATATATATTTTTTATATTACATTAGAAGATATATATATATATTTTTATTTATATATTAAATATGTAAATATATATTATTATTAATAATAATATTATAATATTTATACTTTATATATTATTATTTAATATATATAGTTAAGTATATTTATAATATATATAATGTTATTATATTATATATATACTATTTATATATAGTAAATTATAGTATAGATTAATAAAAACAGATGTGTATATATGAACTTCAGCTGACTATCAGTACTCAGTGGTCCCTCCTCCTCCGCGCCTACATTTATACGGTCTCAACTAGGTAGTGTCTATATATTTTTTTCGCAGTTGCACTAATCTCTCTCTCTCTCTTTCTCCATTATTCTCTCTTTTTCCCAAATTTTAAGATTCTTTATACTCTATTATCTCTCGTCTCTCTCTATATCTTCTCTCTCTACTTTATCTAATCTTTATCTATCTATCTCTCCTCTCATTCTCTTCAGCCATGATTAATTAATGGATTTACCTTATCTATTACTATGACATATGTGTCTGATATATATAATGGTCTCTAACTTCTTCGACATGCTATTCTTCGAATATATAACCTCCAAAATCATGCGCATTTTATCGTCTTCTTTAATTCTGAAATCATATAATTCTTAGGTGATTTCATGTTTTATCACCGCCGTGACTTTCCTTTTTTTCCCCAAGACAATTGTCGAATTCGCCTACCGTTTCTCTACAAGATCAGTAACCTTGAGCAGACGGTGTTGTTCTCTCAACATTAAATCTGATCATCTTGGAAATGAACCAGCATTCTAGACGTTTTATTAAACTTTCAGTCCTTCTCCATAAACTGTAAACCCTTTTCACCTTTGTTTTTCCGATCACCTTATTTCTATCTTCTGTTCTATCTGCGGCTGTACTCATAACCGAAATAATCCTCTGTCATGCAGGAGGCGTACATCCCATTTTTCTTTATCTTCAACTAACTAATCAGCCGGTTGAACTTTGGTCCTCTTGCCATTTTTCGCAAGGACTGTTGCCTTAATGTATTACTGTCTCCAGAAACTCGTGCATCTTATATTTCATCCTGAAATCGTTTAAAAGAAGTCCTTGACAGTAAGAAAGAACTCTGTTTTTCCGTAGAAATTGCAATAGTCTTTTTGATTCCACTTGTTCACTCTTTTCCTGTGAATCTGCTTCTTCCTCTTTCCCTCTTCTAGTCTCTTCCGACAGTACCATTGCTGTTTTCCCGGTTGCTTAAGCTGAACTCTTAACTCAAACACTTGCCTCTAATTTCGCTTTATTTGATTCCAGAGCTATTACTCCTTCTCCACCCCACTCCAACTCATTTAGGCCAGACATTGTGACTTCTTCCAAGGATATTATTCCTGCTTCCTCTGAGCGTAATACTAAGAAGGCGTATGATCCTGATGGTATCCCTCCCCTCCACTGGTTTACAAATCTTGTGCTTCTGAGCTTGTATCCTGCCTTGGTGAATTGTGTCGTCTCTGCCTATCAATTTCAACTTTTTCTTTCAGTGTGCTTATTTAGCCTGTCTCAAAAAAAAAAAGAGACCCTCTCTCAACCTTCTTACTATTCGTTCTATCTGTTTTATCCATAAACAGAAATATTTGAAAAATCTCTAAGTCTTCTAATCTTTTAATTGGCTTTCGAAAAAGGATTCTATTAATAATCTTCTTACCCTTTTCTGTGACTTTTGGAATCCCCTACGCTTCGACATGTAGGTGAATCTTTAACTATGGCTGTAGATATATTGAGATTTTCTTTAAATAGAACAAAGCTTTGAATTTTTAAGATTACTTGCGACTTGTCTGCATTATGTTACAGTACTCATCGTTTATGCTTTTTTCACTGTCCTTCGCTTTAGATCTATTAAAGGACAGTAATGCTCATTTCTTATGAGCTACCCTTTCTTAATAGCATCGATATCCGTGTAAGTCTGAAGATGTAGTGTCTTCCTTCAACTTTCCAAATTTAGATAATAGCGGTGTAAGGAGAGTATTATAAGATATACTTGGTCAAATTCGCGTCGTTGTATCGGATCGTGTCGGCCTTGTGATTAATTGTGATTATAGACTGAGTAAGAATGATGAACTTATAGAATAGTAGGTTCGGACTTGATAATATTATATAGTTGAGTTATATAAATTAGAGTATATTAGGTAAAGCATCATGGGATTGTTTGATCTTTGTGAAGATTACGGTTGTATGCTCAGATATTAACGAAATGGAGACGTGGATTGTGTAATAATATTGGTATAATATCATATTTATTACTGGATGTTATATAAAATTATTATTATGGTATTTGACATATTTGACTCAGGATTTTATTATAACGGTATAGGGGGTATACAATAATATTTTTATATCGTAATAAAGGGAAATATAACTAACAGATATTTCGTGGGCCTTTTTATTTATTGCTTGCAAGAGTTGATATGTGAAATTTAATTTAGAGTTTATTGATATAGTTAGATGCTCTTCACTTATATTGTTTCATGGAGACAAATTTAACTCACACAGATGTAATACTTCATTATATATATTGCAAATAATTTATTTATTTATTTTTTATAGAGCTGATATTATTATTATGTAATTAAATATATAGTTTTAATATTAATAATTCCGACGATTTAAATTTCTACATATAATTATAGATCTCAAGTAATTTAAATGCTGTTAAAAATTTATACTATTTTTTTACTAATATTAGTTCTTTTTTTTTTTTCTAGAGTTCTTTTTAACTTAACAAAAAATATGTTTTGGGATATATTAAAATTGATTGTATCGAAAATCCTAATACATATTTTTTAATATATATTTAGATATGTATAAAATAATATAATTTTATATTTAAAAAAATAAATCTCCACCACTAATCCGGACGCCGCGAGCTTGCTCATAGTGGTAGTAATATTAAGTAATATATAATAATAATAATAATAATATTGGAAGCTGCAAAACGAGTCTGGTCTTCAAAACAGATTTTGCAAAAAATCAAATGTCTTTACGTGGTGGTACATTAGACTACTGAATAATATTTTAAAATATTAAAAAATTGATTAATGGGATGTGGTGTGGAGCCCAGAGAACCACCCGGGGTTACAGCAGGCAATGCTGTAATAAAAAACTTTAACAAGATTAATAATACTTTTCCCGAATATACTATATCTATATAATTATATTGTTTATTTATTATATTGTCAATAGATTTGTGTTTTTTTTTTATTATACTTTGAAGCGCTGGAGATTGAGACGTTATCAAGAGCAGAGAGAGAGTAGAGAGAGGACTTGGGAGAAATACAATTAGCCAGACGCACTGTGGGCCTAAGCTCCTTGTTTTTTATAAATTAATTTGATGCTTGTAAAGATGATGTGTTCATAGATATAACATATATATATATATAAAATATATAAATATATATGTCAATTTTTTTAAATTTTTTACTTAAATATAATTAAAATTAGCATTTGAAAACGCAAAATGACCGAATCTTTTTATATAATCATTTCTCGATTCTGGCTAAGACACGATATTCAATTCATTTAAATTTTTATATTTTAGACATATTTATTTATTATTTGAGGATAATTTACGTTTTGGTTGTCAACTAACTTTATACAATTATAATGAGCCTATTATCATATGTATATATATATTAATTATATAATTATATATATATTATAACTTAATATATATTTATATATATATATATATATATATTTATTATATTTATATATATATATATTAATAAATATATATATATATATATATATATAATCTATATAATATAGTTATATTATATTATTATATATTTTTATATATATATATATATATATGTAATATGTGTGAGATGTGTGGTGTGTCATGGGTTTAAATACCTGTTTAATTTCTGTCTTAATGACGTTTTGTTAATTGTTGTATTTTACCATATTTTTCTTATTTATTGCGTACTCGTGTTATTCTCTTTAAGTCTTAATGTTGGTTCTTTAATGTTTTTGATCTTCAATTTTGAATTTATTCCTGTTTTTTTTTCTTTCTTTTCGTTTTATAATCTTATTATAAGATATATATTATATTAGTATATAATATATATATATATTATACGTAATATTATATATATATATATATATTATATAATATTATATAATATAATATTTAAGTGCATGCACAGGCACAATCTCCGCTCACTAAGAAGCTGCCAGACCTGGTTTAACCATACCAGGGGATTGCGCCTAGACGAAAGCTAGAAGACATTAGTAAATTAAGGCTGATGGAATATCATATGTTATGGAAAATAAAACATAAATAAATATAATGACAAAGCAAAGCAGTAAATGTAAAATTAAACAAAAAATAATAAAACTTAGTAAGCAAAATATAAATGTAAATTTTTTTTTGTAAAATATAAAAAAAAAAATTAACAAAATATAGATGCTAACAAAAGAAAATGTAATAGTTAAAGTTTATCAAAAGAAAACTAGATTTGATTATTAAATGTGAAAATATAAATGTTTCATTTATCAAAAGAAAACACCAAAATATAAATGTTAAACTTCAACGTTTAGAAAACAGGATATACATGTATGACTTTGTAGAATAACTGTCATGTGAACAGTAAGGCTGCATTAGTTTTGGTCAGGTTAAGTTATATCAAGCTGTATTAGGGAAGAGAAAGATAGGTAGAATGGAAGAGAGTCGCCATAAATATCAAACTATATGTTAGTATGTTAAGTTAGCTTAGGATTGATTAGGTCAAGTTAGACAAGGTATTAGGAAAGATAGATAAAAAGAAAGAAATATATTGAGAGGATTAAGTAAAGAATCGCTATAATTAACAAGCTGTATGTGTGTTAGGTTAGTATGTTTAGCTTGGTTAGGTTTGGTTAGACTAAGTTAGACAAGGTATTAGAAAAAATAGGTTAAAAGATAAATAGAGAAGAATAACTAAAGATGAGATATAATTAACAAGCTAACAGAGATCAAAAATTGTGCAACATATGGTTACTATTGTGATCAAGTATGTGCTTATTTATTATTACCTGAATTTCCCATCAAAATTTCTTTTTTTTTTTATGGGTAAAACCTCATTTTTGGTGTTCGATCCCACCTCATGTGGGGCATTACCATTTCTGATTCCTCCTGGAATCATGCTTCTTGCACCTTCCTTTGTTTAGCACTCCGTGCGTTTCTCCTTTTTCTTCTTTTTTCTTCTGGGAACCCTCCCGGGGGTGCTTAAACACCCTCTAGGGGTTTGAAACTCTCAAAACCGGGTTCTTTGGGCTCGTAAACATATAAAATAACATCACTTCTCGCATTATGTCTGTTTCCAGATTCGGCTCCGGCTTCAGCTCCGGCTCATGAGTCGACTCATGCTCCAACTCCTTCTCTTTCTCTGACTCGGACTCCGGTTGATTGGTTATTTTTAGATTTTTTTTCCATTGACCATAACAAAACTTTACTTTAAGGGTCAAGCACCCCCTTCCGCTGGGTGAAGGGACTTGAAACCTCGGCTCCGACGAGGCAACGTCATCAGAAGGAGGGTACCAAGTTTGGTGGGGATACGTTGCCTCTAACTCCCCTAAATTGAGGGGAAAATTGTCTGTGACGTCACGATCCTCTCGACCTATCAGAGCTTTTTCTTACCCCGAAAGATTCTTCTGCTACAACAAAAAAGAAACTATTGATTAATTAATAAAGTTTATATAGTAGTTGTTGACTTGAGCGTTATGTGACAGAATATAGAATTTTTTCAGATAATCGTTTTTTTAAATATCTTTCCTACCCATGTTTGATGACGTAAGCGCGGTTGCCGCATCTACCGCTCGGTGCCGTATCTTCTGCTTTGGTTTTGTGTTACTGTGTAAACTTAATTTACTGTGTAAATTTGAGTTTACATAGATTTAATGATTTATATAAATTTTAGATTTAGTATCGAAATTATAACGGAAAACTTTATGGAAATTAGATTTATATAAATTTAGAATACTGTGTAAGCTTAACAAAACTTTAATCATAACCTCAACTCATTGTGTCATATAAGTATCATTATAGCATATTATGATATTATATCATAATAGTATTATATATATATAATATATATTATATATATAATATATTATATCTATATATTAATATATATATAATAGTATTATTATATATTATTTATATAAATTATATAATACCAGTATTTAATATAAATATAATATATATATAGATTAATAGTACTTATATATATATATATTATATGCTATAATAATAATATTATAGTATATATATATATATATATATAATATAATATGTAGTACTCATTATAACTTTGTTAACAAATTTTTAATTTATGTTCGACTTATGCTAAATTTGCGCGAGCAAAAGAGCATAAGATCGCAATGAATAGAGATACTAGTAAACCGTCCTGTTGATACTAATTCCTGCTTCAGTCAGATACTAAGAGTCAGGAAAAAATTAACATAAAGAAGTTCGGAAGAGAATGGAAAATTTCCTCAAGATATCTCTCCAGAAATCTCCGGCAAGAGAGATAAATTTCACGGAAAAGGTTGCGACTTGAACGATCACAAAATTTTGCTAAACGAAGAGTCAGAGGCAATTGTGGGAAAAGCGCGCGCTGGAAATGGCTGTGACTACCAAATCTCGCCTACGAAGAGAGAGTATCTCAACAGAAGAACTTTGTTATTTTATACCTTCATTGCATATTTTTACTTATGTTGACTAAAAAACATCATCTCAAATATGTGATTTTTAAATTACCACCATCTTATATAGGGTGCTTGCTCTTAAAAGGAAGCCTTCACCCCAGTCTACCCTATATATATATATATATTATATATATATATATAATACAGGTATATATAATAAGTATTATATATATTATATATATTATATATATATTATATATATATATCATATAAATAATTATATATATAGTATATATATAAACGCGCGGTAGGTGTCCACGGCCAGCATGGATCGGCGGCGAGCTC
This sequence comes from Trachelipus rathkii, assembly GCA_015478945.1. NCBI lineage: Eukaryota > Metazoa > Arthropoda > Malacostraca > Isopoda > Trachelipodidae > Trachelipus > Trachelipus rathkii. The sequence goes on along the minus strand of JABUQX010071421.1, from coordinate 8,291 downwards.
TAGGTACCTTTTTTGGCTAGACTTTATTCTCTTGAAGTCTCTCATCTCTCGGTGTCTTGTTCTCATTCGTTACTCGCTGGTCCTTCCTTGGTGTCGTTCCGAGGGCGCCCGATCCTGGATCCATGTCGGCTCGTCAGGTCACGTACCTCATCTCCTCCCTCTCTCTCTCTATATATATATGTAGTAATGATTCCTTTGATGATAATAAAATTTATTAACTAGTATTATATATATATATTATATATATTATATTATAATATATAAAGTAGTATAGTAATTATAATATAATATATATATATTATAGTAGCATAACTAACTATATATATGATAGTATTATAATAACTATATAGTATATAGCACATATATACTAGGATAATGTATATGTTATAACGAATCAATAGAACTTAAAAATAGTCGTGACCTTATTTATCATCCCAATAAAACGAGAATGGTATTGGGCCAAGTTTCGCTTTCGCTGTGGCAACATAAATATAGATTAAAGAGAGTGCCAAACTACACAACAACGCACTAGCACATTAAGCCACGTTTATACAAAAGATCTTTACCCGCCGCCGAATTTCTAAGCATCCGATAACAGGGATGGATATTAAACAGATTTGAGAAGAATACGCGAATTAGTAAACCAGCTACAGAAGTGTTGATCTAAGCTAGTTATCACTGAACAAGCCTTCACGAAAGCATCCAGAAGTTCCCCCCTCCTGGGGGCTAAGATCATGAGTTCAATGGGTCAAAGGCCATACTCCACATCAAAATCAGGTCTATCCCACACGTCAAAAAAGGTCTCCCCGTCCTTAGGAATATCCTCTACCTCGAACGCATCAAAGACCGTCAAACAACCGTGATGTTGCATACGTGACTGATGAGACTGAAATCAGTTGCATGTCTAGAAAATCATAAATTTATTCTGGAGTTGCTGGTTATCCCAACTCAGGCTGCTGACGTGGCCTGAAAGCTTTTCCGTGATTAGTTTACGACCCTTTACTACTCATGACTTACCAGATTTATGACGATCATTCACATCCCCATTGTCCTCTAGAAATTTATGGCATAGCGCATACAGCCAAACAAGGGCTAATAACCTAGTGGTCTGCAAAGTTTTTTAATATGCTAATCTTATGTAAATACTATCCAGGCAAGCGACGTGTTTTGTTCTGTGCATGTACGAGCTCACCACATAGTATGAGCTTGCTGAAAAATGATGTATGCGTGAGCAGTCACACACGATCTGACATAACGACTGTCTAAGTTAAAGTAGTGAGGTTACTGCTACCTTATTGACGCCATAACTTAAATTACATCGCTCACTTCGGTTATCAACTTTACTAATTTTCTTTTACCGGAAATAAACCTTTCAATTTTTTCAGCAGTATTTTGGGAGAGTACTTGATATATGTACATTATACAATGAAGAAAATAATACTAAAATGTCAAGCCCAAAATTTAGGCGAGAGAGTTTTTTTTTCCATCAATAAAAATGTATATATTTTCGAAACCGAATATTTTTCGAATGTTTATATACCGCAATTCGAGTGAAAAACAATGAAGGTAGATTACGTATTGCTTAATTTGACTGATCATATATTTCCTTAAGCTACTGATTAGTGATGGATCGAATAACAGCAACCTCACATATTTTGACAACCGCAACTGCAGCCGCAACCGCGGTTGTCACTGTTCTACACCAACCCTATTCAGGGGGCCTGTACCGTATGAGCTAATAAATAATGTATTAGTGATACTTTAGTAGTATATGCTTTAAATAATTATTTTATTAAGATATCATTATTATTAATCAAATCACCTAAATAAATGTATAAATTATCGTAATATTTTTTTTATCGCTTGCTTTCTCTTATTATTGTTGCGACTAAGTTAGGTTCCACCCGGTTCCTCAATGTTACTGTTCTTAAAGCACCCACCTATCACTCAGGTGGACAAAAAGGAAAAATAAATGCTGCTCTCCCTTCCATATCATGAGCGGAAATAGGAGATTTCTCAAAGGGCCATCTCCACTCATCTTCTCTGCGCTACCTCAGCTTCCACTGGTATCCTACTAAAATGAAAAAATTGAATCTTGAACGATCAATCTGTCCTCCTCTCTGTTCTACTCGTGCTTCAAAGTTCATTCTTACATATCACATCTTCTCTACACTGCGGTGCTACTTTCTACTTTACTGTATATTCTGTCTTCCACATTCTCATTTTTAATTGACAAACACTAGATTTCCTGCATGTTCTTCTCTTTGCTTTCTTCCTCTGATTTTTGTTTTCTCTTCTCTTATCTTACTATACTTATGTTCTACAGTGCCCAGTATCATTTGAGCACGATCAACTAATGACTCACCAGAAGCATCTACAATCTTCTTCTCTCTCACTTCTTCAATCATTATGCTTCTTTCTTCACACTTCATATATATACACCTCTACTAACACTTCTACTACATCGATAACATCTCCTCACTCATCTCTTACAATTTCTTCTCATTATACACGTCTACAATTGAGAAAAAAAATTAATATATTCTTCTGCGTCCCACGAAGTTAAAGAAATCATTTAATTGTTTTTTGCTTTCAAAACCGTTATTCGATTATATAATAATATGACACCACATAAAGTCATTGTGTAAAAGTATTATTCATATATGGAATTTATTGTTAATGACTAAATTTAAATATATAAAATTCTTTATTTCTTCAAATTACCTAAACAATAGTCATCTAACACACAGAACACGGAACTTTCACATATATGTAGCACACTAGAATTCATAGATATACAAGATATGAAGACTTTATCATTCACAAATAAGTTCTGGTTACCGTTTATCGATGCTTAGACTTATCACTTTGAAACAATTTTCACACTCTGTTCTAGTTATATGACCCAATAAAATATAGATTCATTATCAGCCATCTACAATTTATATAAATACACGAGATTCTCTCTGCTCTATCTGTAAAACATTCGTGCGTGTAGGTCCTACACACGTTATTTTCGCGTATGATACGGACCCTATCTCATGAAAGAATATGATATTCACCTGCTTATGAGCTATCAGATCAGCTTGAGAGTATATCTGATATGAAGAACTTATTAGGGTCATTAGAATGCCCTAATTTCTCTCCTGGACTCAATATTTTAAACGACTTTTTATTATAAAGTTAAATTAAATTTTCAAATAGTAATTCCTTATATAAATGTCAAGTTTTTTCTTATTGCTCAGAGTTTATTCTAGCTTATAAAATGATTTTTATTTCCTCGATATTTTTATTGGATTTTTCTTTCCTGTAATTTGAAATGGTATCAAAAAAATCTTTGAATTTTTTTATCACTATAATTTGATAAGAATATATTAATGGTATCACACATAAATGGAAATGAAATTAATTTGGAATATAATTCAATTGTAGTGAAAGACAGTGAACTAGAAGACGGCGATTTTTATTGTGAACCAAAATCCACGATAAATTTCGTAAATTATAGCTGTTATGACAACGTAGTGAATAGTAGAATTTCTTGAAGCTATTATGGTTAAGTATTTCAAGAGTGCTTCAATTATAGGGAACCTATAATCTTAACATTTTATGATAATTGTCAAATGAAAACTACTTTACTGCAGATACAGGTACTCGTTCTTTAATTGCTGAGCAAGACCATGAATAATCATGATTGATTCTAATGTACGAGTAAGTTTTTGGAAAATAGATGGATTGGGGCAGTGAATTAATTAAAGAATATGATTGCATAAAAATGTATTATCTTACGCGGTGAAAATATTGGTTAAAAATATATAAATTTATTTCCATAGGATGGTAAATTGGTACAAGTTATTTAACCAATTGTCATTATGCATATCCTCCAAATCATACATGCTAATTATGGGATGACGGGCTATAATTAGTGGGTTTCATTACAAACGCACTGAATGATGTTTGCATAAAAGTTCTACATTATTTGTATCTACCTTGGTACAATCAAAAATTAGAATATAATATAGACATTATTAGTACAATTTGCATATGTTTAGTTATAAAAAAATACCCAAAAAAAGGAATAATAAAAAATAAAAAACTTGTAATTATGATGTATCCTATTGATTTTTTAATTTAAATAAGTTCGTGGCCATTTAAAACTTTAAAAATTAGCGGTTTTAAATTTTAGGGTTATTCTGTTCATAGCTCTTTCATTAATTATATATATTAGCACAATTAATTACTGTTATCCTGCTATTCATTCGACTCAGGAGTGATGAATGCAGTAATTAATTATCTTCATCGTAAGTATTTTACTAAATATGATGCAGATACTCTTAAGCTTTATTTGTTAACAATGTTCCTAGAGATTTAAAATAAAAAATTGATTATCACAAAAGTATTATCTACTTTTTGTATATTATCGTATTGGCTTCCGCCCCTCTTTTCAAATGAGTCTCTTAGGTCAATAGTGATACCTCGCTAAGGTATGGTGTGTTTATAATGTTAGAATAAAGTATTAATTAAATACGTTAAAATATTTTTTGTTCTATGAATCTAACTAAATATATTAATTTTAACATAAATAATACTAATATATTACCAACCCAAATCTTTGAAATAGAGAGAGATTTAATAGTACAATGTTGGTGAAATCATTGACATTGAAACGGGTGGTTTGCAGCACATAATATAATGGAAAATCAAAGTAGTAATAAAGTAACATATCAGCAGAAATAATTAATTATATAGGAAAGTTTGACAGACTCCCTTGGTGGAGTCAATATATAAAATTGATTAAAAATGAAGATAAGTGACTATGAATGCATTATAGTGATATTAGGAATTGTTATGCAGGGAATATCCAGATTCGAAGGCGGCATTCTATAATTAATAGGCCCCCCAACGATAATTTTCTTTTTAGTCTACATAAAATACATTTTTTAAAGTAATCCGTTTGTCTACTAAATCAAAATCCCAATTAACTGAAGATCGACTGTTTAAATCTATATTTTCAATTAATATAATAATTAGTTTAAATGATATATTTATAAGCAATATATAATTATTTTATCATAATATATATATATATATACGTATGTTACGTACATAATATTCCTATATGAACGTACTTGACGTACATATTCATATATATGTATGTATATGATATATATCGAAAGCTAATGTTCTGTCCTACTGAGTCCCCACAATCCACGAAAAAAAGTATCTCCTTCTGGATACGACTCAAATTGCCTGAATATAATTAATAGTAGATAACTTACTAATAATCTATAATAAAATTCTGAATAAAGGGATATATACTTCATTGTTATTTTATATCATTGACTAGTTTATTTATTAGCCATAGTGATATTTATAATCAGTGCCAATCTTTCAGACTTGTCACTATTATTTATTGAGATTAATCAAATTAATACAATAATATAATTATAACTAAATATATATCATCTACTATATAAATATAACTTATATTCTATGTGATTGGATTATGGCTTGGGGAAATAAAACATGATAAATAAGAAAAATTAATTAGTTCCGATCTTTAAAGGGAATAACGCTGATAAGTGAGCAGTAAGCAGAACGTATTGGCAGAAATGAAGCATGAGAAGAAAAGGTTGAATAATATAATTACATCATTAAAGCTTAATGTGATGAATTGCGAAATATAATAATAATAATAAAATAATGAGGGTTTTGTAATATATTAAATAAAATGGAGGTAAATGATAAGCGATTGTGGATCTCATCGGAAGCCTAAAATGAAATAATTAACCCAGGGTCCGGGAAAACAAAAACGCAGTTCCATGCCGAAAAGTCAACCTTAGACGTAAAAGGTTATTTTTTGTATCTTGCGATGAGTTCTCGCTCTTTGATTTGATGTCTAAATATAATTGAGGGCTTCATTATTCTAACTTTACGGTTTCCGATGTTTACTATTTGTAACGCACCTTACCCCCAGTCTTGGCGAGAGAAGATGGAATGCTGTGTTTATATATATTACATATTATATTAATAATGATATTATAATTTATATTATTTAATTATTTATATATAGTATTAATTTATATATTATACTTTATAGTTTTATAAAAATAATATATATACTAAGTTAATTAGTATATAGTATTATATTTGTATATATATACACTTTACAACCCCGTCTACTACAAACAAAATAAATTATACCCATACTCAACGAAACTACGTAAAACATAGGTTCTCTCATTTTTGAGTGAAAAAATGAATAATTTAAAACAATCAACACTGTTAAATATCAACAAAGAGATAGGGGGGGAAAGGCCTTTACTTATCCACTTCTAGGACTTATTCAACCCTATAGGTGCTATCACGCAATATCACTCTCTCTCACTATAATATCTCTGACTCTCAGTACTCATCTCGTACTGTCTCTTAACGTGTGCGTAATACGTTTGCGATTTGTTGGTTGTCTCTTTTGAATTTTTTCAAAATGCATTTCTCTCCATATACTTTATTTTATTTCTGTTTAACCAACTACATTTCACACGGTCATTGGATCAATCCTTTTATGTGCCACCTCCGTCTTGTTACTGAACATCATTTGCGTTCTGTGCAATGCTAAGATCGGGTACTCTCTTTTCCTCTTTCCCTTTAGTCTCTTTATTGTCCTTACTCTGTCACCTCTTACCTCACTCACACATACATTATCTCTTTCCATTCACTTCTTCTCTTCTCCTCTTTTCTCATAGCTCTCTCTTTATACTTTGCCTTAACTTTCAAAGACTTATCTTCATCAGCGTCACTTTCTTTCTTATGCATTCGATTCAGTCACTCTCTTATCCTTCTGATTGTTACTAGCGACGATCGGTGCGGTTAAAGATTTTGTAGAAGTGAGAATGAAGAGCAGACAACGAGACAACCCACCGAAGTGTTTATCCACTTATTGCAAAGTCATTTCTAACACATAGTCTGAGAAGCTATTCTACTAATTTCACATCACTGATCCCTATATTATAAAAATCGGACAAAGAGGAGCACTTTATGCTGTAACTCCCGAAATGTGAGTGGTAGTCCCCTGAACCATAGTCAAGATATTTTTTGCTATTAAGTTAGAAGAGTCCCAATGAAAATTTCAGTAATTTTTCTTCACCCAGGATATGCTACAGTATTAAATGATATTTATGAGAAAGTTATATACTTGTTATAGAAAGGTGGTTGAAATTTATCCGAGGTATATTTTAAATTGGTAACTTTTTGAATTTTTGCAATAAACTTAATAAAGATCAGAAATAAAAAAAAGCAATAAGCAGACATTGCCGTATGAAACTGAAACGACATGGGCCTATCGAGACTGTCCCTCAAGAGTCCTCATCAACACCTCATAACCTACCCAAAACCTATGCTCATCTAATGCATAATATAATGCCACATAAAGTCACCTAGGGCTTAGTCAATTTGTATATATAATGTAACTATCAAATTACCACCAATTTGGTATCATTAGTCAAAACTATATTAGATATATATAAATATGTAATACCAAACCATCCAAATTGCTATTATAACTTATGATTTATATAGGTCACACATGCTAATACTAACTAATATAACCTCATATATCACAACACTTAAAAAACCACATGACTCGAATTTGGTATTTACGTTTCAAAATATATATATAGATGATTCCTCATACCCATCCATAAACCCGAGGTATTCAGCTTTCTAACTCAGTTCCTGCCAATGTGGATAGGATTTCAGGGTGGGTAAAATAATGATTAAAAAAGGAACTTTTTTTATTGACACATTGTGAGCGCTTTGTTAGTAATATTTTCTGAGGTAATTGAATCCTTTAGTCGTAAAAGAGAGATGTTCTTTTAATATATTTTATAAGATTCATTTGTTCTTATTATGATTCCCGAGGCTAGAGTACTTTGAGACATGATCCTAATATTTGCTGCTCAGGATCTTGCGGAGGAAAATCGCTTGCTACATATTTTGTTTAATTATGATAGAAATGGACAGAAAAACCAATTTTATTGTACTAAAAACACCACCGTGTAGGTATGTTTTTATCTATAAACAGTACAGTGATTTCAGGTGCTTTGAATATTCTTCACTCTATCTATTTATTATCAGTATGTCCAAAAAAGGAAAGAACACCAGTTAGTTGGCCCAGCGTTCCTCCAATTGTGCAATCAATCCAGTTCCTTTTCATTCCTCAATATAATAAATGTGTTTAAAATAAATTGTAAACTCCATTCTGCTAGGGACACTTTATATGTGTCCAGTACGTA
>JABUQX010071420.1:0-5000 GCA_015478945.1 Trachelipus rathkii | reverse complement strand
TTTGGGACCAGGATAATCCTGGCTTCACATGTATTGCTGCAATTCATTGTTCCAGGAATCTGAGAAGAACTGGTTAAAAGGGAACAACGTAGCCACATGAAATTTGCTGTACCTATGATTTGGCTGAGAACCGACAAATCACGTAAAGGATTGTTACTTCTGTTTGACAAATGTGCAGGGGATCCCTTCAAAATCCAAACATTGTATCCAGTATCCAAACCTACACATCGCAACTGCGTCCAGTTCCTCATTTCAGATGATCTCCTGCTAGCCTGACAACTCCCGTAGAGATGTTGTAACTGTTGAACTCGAGGATGAAAACCCTCCGATCATGACACAAGGTATCAGATCCTGACTTTGAACCATCAACATATATGACATGTTCACATCATGAAATCAAACAGGAGGAGCTTAACGACCTTGTACGAGATCTAAAGTTCTCACAAACAGACTCAGAATTGCTGGCTTCTAGGCTTCAGGCTGGAATCTGATTAGAGAAAAGGCTTGTAAACATTCAGTTCATTTAGAGGCAACAGAGAACAGTTTGGCAAACTATTTTGGGCAAAAAGATGGCATTGTATATTGCTTTGATGTTAATGGCCTATTGGGACATGCATTGGGACATGAGCATAAACCAGCAGGAGTGGCGCCGGTTATTGTGAACTTCCTCCAAACGTACAAGTCTCAAGTCAGCTGCGACGTCCATATAGGCAATGTCATCCTTCCAGTCCTGTTCCTGTGAGCACATTCTACAAAAAAATAAAGGAAACGTACTATAGATTATCGCAGCTTTCTATACTTAACCTGTAGTTGGTACACCAACATTTAAATGGGCACGAATGATGTTCAGGGACCTGAAGGTCAATAGTCTGAACTATAAACAAGGCATGCAACAGGGATACATAAAATTCTGCTGCTACTTCCTCTGCGAATGGGATAGCCGCGACAGAGAAAAATCAACCAGCTCTTGGGAAAAAGTGACCTTCAAAAGACATGATTTCAATCCTGGGACCAAAAAGATATCACATGAACCACTTGGTGAATCCGGCAAAGTTGTCTCTCTTCCACTGTTGCACAGTTTAAACGTTGGTTTGAATGAATCTCTTGTAGTCGCAGTAGACAAAAGAAGGTGTGGCATTCTTGCCATCCTCAGGAACAAAGTTCACAAATTAAGTGAGACAAAGAATTAAAAGAAGGGGTTTTTTATGTCCCCAAATGTTAAAGCAGTCTTCCGAGATGGAGAGTTCGAAAGGAAACTGTGTCAGAAGGACAAAAAGCGGCCTGGCTAGCATTCAAATCAATGTCGCTCAGGTTATCCTTGGAAATGAGAAAGCTGAAAACTATGAATATCTTACGTCACCCATGGTGGATTGCTCGTGATATAGGTTGCAATATGTCTTTTAAAACTACACTTTATGGATCACATCTGGACTTCTTTCCCCCAAACCTTGGCGCAATTAGTGATGAGCATAGTGAAAGGTTTTTCACCAGGACATCTCTATGTTTGAAAAGCCTATTCAGTAGTCGATGGAATGAAAGTATGCTTGCTGAATATTGCTAGTCTTTTATCAGGGACACACCGACAAACAGATGCCTACAAGAGGAAACGAAAAAAAAAAATCATTTAGTGTGTGCTTGCTTATAATAATCAATACACTGTTACAATTCAATGTTAACCCAATATGTCTATAAATATGAGGAGTGTGTCTACAAAAAAAGCTGTACGTGATGGACCTTTTTGGTTTTCATAAATGTAACAAGCACCTTTTCTTTATTACAGGAATCACAATATTTTCATGCAGAAGACAGAAAAAAATTCTAAAACTTGTGCTGGCATGTAATCATAATGATATTTTCAACTGATTGGAGTTACAATGATACAAATGGTCCTAGAATAGAAATTGTCATGGGGATGAGAAAGTCATTATTTTATCATCAGAGCTAACCGTACTGCAGACGAATATCACTTAAGTGTCTTGAAACCTAACAATAATTCTGCCCAGAGTAACGTCATGTTATTACTGAAAGTTAGTGAACTTTAATTCTGGCCTGTATTTCATTTAGTTCTTACTGAGCCTTAGTTGTCGAATGATTAAAGTGTGACTCAATTGACCTATATTGAAGAAGCTTTTCTGAGTTGCTGTTTGAGATGTCACAACATTTCTAATATTGGTGGCTGACGGAGTTTGTGTTTTTTACCTCTCAAAGAACAAAAACATCTCCATACTTAGAGCCACACCTGCATCGTTCGATGACAACCGTGCAACATCTATGCGTGCGCGGCAATAGGTTCCATTTCCTGTCAACATCATCGCAGTAAATACGCCTGACGATATTCACCTGTATGACGTTCAGTGACAGAGCGTTCAGAACACGACACCAAAAATTTGGCATTTGAAATAAATTCGTAAACGGCATTTGACTACTCAGAGAAATACAAAGAAAAACTCTGATGAGGTATCTGACCCATTCGTCGAAGGAGAAAGCTAACTTGGATGTTTGATAGAGGTTATTAATTCTGAAACTTAGTTTTAACGCTGTCATACATTTTCTTTTCAAATAATATATCCGTAGTATTTTTTTTTTTTTTTTTGAGTAGTGTATTGAAGAGACCGATACTTTCTTAGCCGTACAAAAGCCAAGAATTTCAACGTGACGAAACAGAAGATCGTCCACTACTATAATGCTGTAAATTTACTATATCGCGGCTGCTGATTATGATTCTGTCGTTTCAGGCGTCCCACATATTTGTATTTATATTAGTTTGCAAGAGTAATCTGCTTTGTTCTTAAACTTGGAATTGGAGATCCTTTACTCTTTTTTACTCATTTTCCTTCTACATGTGTTTCCTTGTGTTTGTTGGCTTAGATAGTTGCTTAACCAGATTCGATCTTCCTTCCGACGAATAATTACGATTGCAAAAGTGTACGGTTTTGCGATGTCATGGAAAACAATATCGAAGTAATCCCAAACCACCCTGGATAAGGATAAAGTACTGAGCTTCAAAACAGTGATTTCGAGCGAATATACTCACAAGAACGAGTCTATCAATATTAATATGCTAGATTTCGATTGTGACTCAAAATACTGTCACTACCTTGAGACGGCATTAGGCATCATTCTAATCAATTTCTCACTAAAGTTGCTAAATTTCAACAAGGGTCCCCATCAGAACATTTTCTATTCACATTCTGAGTGTCCCGAGTGCGATTGCAAATAATTTATTTTTAATATTTGCGAAAGTCAATGGCGAATAATAATTTAGCTTCATTTTGTGATTTACAAAATTTACAGTTATCGTACAGTGTATTACTGCATGAAAAATGTTTGTAAAATATGGCAGCAATAGTTGCAGATTGGGGCCTATGATATGATATTTGTTTTTCCATATATATTTCACGTCTTCAAAAACACAGAATATTTTTTAACATTATGAAACTGTCACACAGAGAACCAAAAAGAAAAACTGGCCCGCCGAGCTCGAAGCATACTTCTTGAAACAACGGGATGTATGCATCGAGCAGCATGTCATAGAACTCGATACATAGTCTATTAAATTAATATCAGGGCCTTAGAATACCTTAGGGTTACATATGCATGAGTATAACAAATTTTAACGAACCATTTAAATTTAAAGCGAGGAAAAAAACTTTAAGACGAATGAACCTGTTCAGCCAATCGACGATAACAGCAGAATCCCCATTTTTGAGGAAGTCACACGGTAGCGTTCTTAGTGTCAAAGTTGTAGTCATTCCTAGGGTAGTTAGCGTTTATAAACTACTCTGAGTTCCCACGTTAGACAGCTTAAAGTGTAAAAAAAATGTCTTTAATAAAATTTGAACTACAGGTAAGAAAGTATTATTATAATTTAAAAATTAACTGTAGGATTGGATCCTGAGTTACTCAGATATCACTATAACATGTAAATCGACGTATTTAAAGCAAAACACTAGAGGTATTTATAAAGATACTCTTATATATATATATTATATATATATATATATATATAATTATATATATATATATATATATATATAGTAATATATACTATATATAATATATATAATATATATACAGAGGCAAACATACACTCGCGCTACTCGTGCTTAGCACGAGTTTAACATAGAGAAACGATCAGATACTTCTTACAATAATACCATAATGCTACTATAATATTCTCTTGTTTTTTTGCAGCAAAATATTCCACGCCATACCAAATCCAATTCGACCATAACAAAATAGTACGTAATAAATATATAAAAATATTTATGTAAAATTGAAAACCAAAAAAGGGTAAAATCATCGCTAGTTATTACATAATGCTATCTTTTCAACCATTAAAAAATGTATCGCATTCTGACAGAAATACCGCAAATAGAACGGACCAGCGCGTCTCAGCAACCGACAACCTTATCCATCATTTCTCTATTAAAAATGTGCTATTATAATGTAGCATTTTGGAGTTACTTTTCTAATGCTGCCCACCACTTCTCCCTTCTAAAGTAATAAATAGGGAGAAACTAAGTACTTTATTTATTTTACAAACTTTACACTTTAAACGTACTGTATAGGATATATCATATTTATTATTAACTATACCTAATACTACCAAACAAGCAATTAATATCACTCTAATAAAGTGATATAACTATTCCCTACGTATACTTATAAAATAATATATATTAATATATATACTAGTACCAACCTATATACTACAGACCGAAGCACACAGTATAATATATATCAACAGTGGCGAGCAGGAACTCCCATTATGCCCGTACATGCCAAATAACGTAACCCATATATATATTATAATATACTTATCATATATATATATACGCAATAAATAATATATATATATATACAATAATATATATATATATATATATAGCATATATACAGATCATATATATAATAGACGCTAACTATATATATAAACCTATACTTATATATATTTCCTAATTAGAAAATTTTACCTCCCCCAATCTAATCATCCTCTC
>JABUQX010071419.1:12500-74629 GCA_015478945.1 Trachelipus rathkii | reverse complement strand
TGTTTAAGACTAATCATAATTAGTGGTAAAACTCATAATTAATCCATTACCACTCACCCTTAATATCTATATTATAATTAAATGATATATTATAAATTATATATTATATAATTATATATAATATATAAATATATATATACATAATTATATAATATATATATATAATATAATATATACTATTCATACCTACATATTATTTGTATAATAATATCAAGCCGCGCGTGGTGCATTATACAATTTTACAGATATAAAAAAACTCTTCATATTTAATTGACGGGAACAATTTCGCACTGTAAACGAAGATTTAAGATATGACTGCATCGGTATCTAATAATGACCTTTAGAGGCTATGTCCAAACCTCATATTGTATTATTGTGACAAATTAATATTTATCCTTCTAAAAAAAATTATGTATTACATTACTTACACTAGATAAAAACCGAAGCAAAAGTAAACATATAATATATAATTAAGAAATTAATTAAAAATATGCATAAAGTATATATTTAAATGTTAAAGATCTAACCATTTAAACTCTATATGTATTAAAATTATATATTTAATAACCATAATCGGAATCCATAATTAAATTCCATTACATTTTATTATTGGTATCTATTCTACCGGAGATGCGATTCTTTTTAGTGTCCTGATTGACTGTGTCTCGTACTGAGTTTTTCTATTTGTAATAGAGATCCCCCTGTGGGGCAGAATAAATATCCTGTCAGATAATTTCTTTTTCTTAAGTGAACCTTCTAGTGCAAGTGGTAATCAATGAGAAATTACTACAGTTTGGTCCATTCTTCTTTCTTGGATTATGAACCAGTGCTGTTTGAAACGCAACATTAGATGACGATGTCCGTGCCCCGTGCCGCAGCTATTTGCTCACCAAAACACCTCTATGGGTTAAGCAGCTTAGCCAATCACAACAGTATTGAGGAAACTCCATCTGGTGAATTTTTATGCAATCAAGAAAAACAACTTTTATATTACAATCTTCTCTGAATACGAAGTCACATGTTTCGTAAACAGCGGTATTTATATATAATATAAATCATATATTAATATATATATATATATATAATATAACTTATATAATATATAATATATTATAATTTTTATTTCTATATTTATTATATATGCAGACGTTTGATTCGTGTTAAAAATAATCTTTATATATCTATATATATATTATATATATATATTATATAATTTATATATATATATATATATATTATATTAATATTATATTATAATATATTATATATATATTAAATACTATATATATATATATATATATAAATATATATATATAATTAATAATTATCACTATATATATATATATTTAAATATACTGCCTCTTAACTTCTAAAAAAGATTACGTATGTGTGACAAGGTCACATAAAAAATAATAAAATAAAGTTGTCCAAAACGAATCTTTTAAGATGCAAAAAAAAAAAATTTGAAATTTATTATATTATTATCATTTATTATTATACATTATTATTATTTGAATATTTATTATATTAAATATATATCTATTATTATTATATTTTATTATTATATTATTCCATGTTGATTGCATAAAGAAAGGTTAAAAGATGATTACAATCTTCCTTCATTGTCATTAACTCTTATTATGATTAATACTTTTTGTTAAGGTTAGTAATTAAACCTATGTATTATTTATTAACTTAATTATCATTATTATTTATTATATTATGGTTGTTAGTATTCCATTAATTGTTACATAGCTAGAAGATAACGGGGATGATTCAAGACTTCCTTTCCATCGTCTATTAATACACCTACTATAACAATAATTAACTACTGGTTTAAAAAAACATTTTAAACATTATAATTAACATTAATAACTTCAATTTGTCTCCATTTATCAATTATTATTCAAATTCTTATATTGTAATCCATATATCAAATGATAACGCACAACAGCTACATTAATTTAAAGAAAATTGAAATTTAGGGGGACAGAGGGGACATAAAAATTTAATTCTCTTTTCATCCCTCTCCATCCCTTCATCTTTCATTCTTTTCTTTCTCTGTATACTCAACGGCAACACGTTGAAAACGTGGAAGTCAAGATACCAAGGACAAGGAATCTCAATTCACACAGCCACAATTTTTCGTTTCTTTGTCGGATTTGGAAGCGAAGGTTTAACGAAATCAGAGTCGAGTCCACGAGAAAATCAACTTTACCGACTCGACCGAACTGACTGCACCGCTTACAAGTTATATAATAACACACTTATGTCTAAAAATACTCCACCAAACGCTAACTATAAATTAGAGCACTAATTGCGAAACAGTGGAAAAAATTCTTAAAACTAACCTTTCTCTCTTCTCCCTTCCTTAAAGCTATTTCAAAGCCACCCTTAATAAATATATATATCATATATATAGTATATTATAATAATATATATCATATTATATATATATATATATAATATATATATAATATATATATATATATGCTCTGATAATGTGTGTGTCTAACACATTACGATTGAATGAATCATTTTATTATTCGAAATCTCAAACGGTAGGGGTTAGAATTAAAGTGAAAATAATTTGATTAGTCCATATAAATATTAATATATTATATTAATACATAATATAATATATAGTATAACTATTATACCATATATATATAATATTATATATATATAAATATATATATAATATATATATATATATTTAATATATATTAATATATATACTATATGTACCCCTATGATGGGAACCTCAAAAGATCAAACATCACCCCTTATAATCTCCGATAGATACGCCTGAGGAGACCCATTCCCAACACTCTAATTAAAATTATTAATATCCTAAATTAATATCCTAATAATAATATAGATAATATATATTTAATTATATATATTTTTATATATATAGATAATATTAATGCAAATACCATATATATATATTACAAACACCAACTAGTACTGTGTTAGATACTAATATACAGAATGGAAATATATATATATCTTAATTAATAAGGGGACCCAGTTATTTGGAATAACATTTATAGAAATTTTTCTGGATTCAGAATCATCAGTTTCCTGTGCCAATAATAGCATCGCATATATAAATTAACGAGATCTAGCGTAATTATTATTAACGTAGTACGAGTATTCACGAGACACATTTTGTCTTATGAGTTTTCCACCAGTCGACACCCGGTTGGTTGGTAAATATTTGAGGCACCCCTACCAACTATTTTCCAGCAATTTGGTAAATTCATTCTACATTTTAATAAATATATATAAAAAGAATATATTAAATATAATTATATACTATAATCATATTTATAGTATATATAGAAACCCCTCTCGAATATCTTTACAATTAACCGGTGCCCTAGGGCATAAAACATATTATATAGATATATATTTATAGTATATAAATATAATATATATCATATATTATATATATATTAAATAGTATATATATTATATAAAATATTAATATATAATATATTTAGAATAAATATAATATATATCTATATAATCATTATATATAATAATATATTACCAAATAAATTAGTATAATAATATTAAATATCAATTTATTAAACATATTATATATATTATATTATATAATATATTCATTACTAGATATATTTAATATGCAGCACGAAGCCGCAAGCAACATTTTATAAACGTGCCAACACCAGTTGCACATTGCTGTATTTGGAAACGCATACAGTAGAGAATAGTTAAGCGTGTCGGATGTACCCGACATATTGTGCATATTTGATCATTACGAAAAGAACAAACATGCGCGAGAAACCGATTAAAATAGCTAGGCTAAGGGTGACTGCCGCCGAAGAATGACATAATGAGAATACTGAAGTGATAGGGTAAACGACGACAGTCAAATCCGAGACAGCAAACGAGGTGGGCGGAGATGAACGCCCATAACCGAAGCAAGGCACGGCAAAACTCCCCTAGGGTTCCCCCTATCCAACTCCTTACCACCAAGAACAGTCAGACCCCTATACACCGCTCTTCCCTTAGCACAACACTCCCAGTATAAGGGAGGAGCGCCTCCTCGAGGTTGTAAGCATTCCCCGAAATTGCAATAAAGAACGTTGGGTTGGACAACACGGCTGAATCTAGCAGCGTAAAGCACCTGCTTACTGCGACACTACGTTAAAAGCCGAATGTGGCATTCGAAACTACATAACCCCAATGTAAAGAGAAGTGCGAAGGCTGCAGAGTCAACCACTAACACTCCCCATGGGAAGCCGACGCTCCCCAACGATGTCCAGCAACCCAAGAGCAATAGGATCGATATTCCAAACCCCCTGCTGGCCTACAACGCCGCTCAACAACAACACAATGCAATCCCTCACCAAGAGGCATGTCTATGGGATTGGAAACACCATACAGAAGGTGCTCCAGGCAGGACGAAAACAAACCGTCAACATTACGCAGTTCGTATTACATGGGACGATGCCCCAACCTCTCTAAGTAGTGAGCATGCGTGCCCCTGTAATTACACTCCATGCCACACCAACCCCATCCTCTTACCCTGGGATGTGCAAGGTATATCTCTATTATGACTCCACAACCGATTTGAACCACCCTACTTACCCAACAAATCTGTATTACACCGCTTCCAACGCATTTTCCCGAAAATTTAAAAAGATTATTTGGCAATACCTTAAAACAGAAACTGGAAAATGGTCTATACCAACTTCATCACTTCTTTATAATTAAAAGCTAGATGTACTAAATCCTACTAACTGAAAGTCCAAAAAGATTCACCTTTTGCAAATGTTCTGCCATATTCTCCTGATCACAATACATATCGAGGCCAGGAAAATAACGCTATCTCCTGAAGAAAAAAAATAGTTTTCAAAATTCATCAATTAGCAGAATTATGCTCCCCACTAAAAACTTTTTTACACCGGAGGAAAAGAAAACCAATCTTCGTATGTTAATGGTCGGGACTTTTCTTTAGAGATACAGAAGTGGAGACGAGACTCAGTTTCCACTATTTTGTGTTTAGCAATTAAATAGACCGCTTTATAGGAACGTATCAGAAGCCCAGCCTTTCACGATCTGAATTATAAAGCAATGTATTCAACTCAAGACAGACTTATACAAACATCTTAGCTGCGTTACAGGAAGATACATTCAAAAACTTAAAATGAAAAGAAGAGAATGGAAAAGATTAAAAGAAAAGTTCCAAGTCTTTATAAAAGAGAGAGCTTAAATGGAATTATATCAGAAAAACTTATCTCAAATTTCAAAATGTACCTTATTGATTTCAAGTGACGATAGAAGGCCAATTCAGGCTCCGCACCACAGGCTGTTCTGGCCAAAAGAGGACTCGGGAATAACACAGCAGTTTGAGCTAATAATTCATACAGGCATAATGGACCAGTCAAACCAAGGTCATGAGAATAAGAAGCGCGAATGAACTTCCAGTTACACACAAAAGAAGGAGAAGAGGGTAAAACCGATAATACTTTCCAAAAGAAAAGAGAAGAAGTGAAGACTGGGGTATGTTACACCGAGTTATAAGTGCACCTTAAAGAAGATGGCCGCCCAAAAAAGTAAAAGAACAACTCTGAGTGCATTCTTATTTCAGTCGTGACACTCGTCCCAAGACATGCCAGCTGGGAATGGACCTTATTGCCAGAATGTGAACGCATATCAATCGAAGGGGCGCAACCCGTAATTAGAGGCAGCACCGACCTTTGAACCTACCCCAGAAACCCCGCTGATGTTCACTCCCATCACATACTACCGAAGTTCGATCGATATGGATAAAAGAGGCAAGAGCGAAAAAACCAAGAGTCTAACAACCAGACAAGCCGAGGGCCCGGACTCTTTCAAAGAAAAGGACATTACAAGCCTACCAGATGAAGTAAAAATAAAAGGCACTAACATGAGATATATGTTAGAAACACCAAATTTTTGAGGTGAATGAAGTATATTGAAAGCTATGGATGGATGCATGAAGAAACTTTCTCATCTCCAGGATAGATAGAGAAAAAATGTTATCAAGGGAAGTAGGCAAGAGTCAGGGAACCTGTGAAAAGAAAGTTCAAAACAAGGAAGAAATTGGGAAGTTAAGGAGAAAGAAAAGAAAGTCGTAGCAGCACACCTTTTCAGCTGGACCACACTTTTACACGAAATGTCTATCTTCTCCATCTATGACTAGTATGAGCGAAGGAACAAAGTGTGTTGACCACTGTATCAAGTCAGTATCAGTCACCGCCCCGCGGCTCAAAGCAATTGGAAAAAAGAGGAAAAACTTTTAAAAGTAACCCTCGTAAGACCAGACTTTAGTCCGTACAGGCAGAACAATAAGCAACGGTATAAAGGAGAGATCCATGTTATACTTTCGTCCCGATGGAAAGACCATTACCCTCACTACATCCAAGTGAGCCGAGGTAGAATTGCGATGAGAAAATAGTTGAGAATATTCTTTTAGTAGCAAAACCGTTTTGTCAACATTCCCCAGTTAAACTTGCTGAACTTGCCTTTTTCTGCAAAAACTGTCTATCGAAGGAAGATTACGAGAGATACAGACATTTCCGATCTTGCCGCCCACAAGGGAATTTATTTGTTAACATATTTTCTGATGGGGGAATCTTAGACGAGCACTGATAACCTACACAAGAGAAAAGGATAGCAGTTGCCCCGGCCCGATGGCCTAGAGGCGAGAAAACTAAGGATCAAACAAATTGCGCCAAACCACCCGCACCGTGCTGCGATTGAATCATCTCTTCTTATCCTAGGAAGCCCCTTGCTTAATAATAACCGTCAGTAACTAGCGCGGGTTTAAAAAACATCGCAAACGGGGTATAAGCATCTTTCCATAGCGTAGCCGCTACGAGTCAGTTAAAATATACTTACAGCGGCTGCACGGTTGAACCTCCTCCTATTCGTAACGATCGCATCTTCTGTAATCCCAGGGGGAAGTACTGCCTCTTTCATGTCGAAACTCGCATAGGCAGCAAAGCGTCAATATAAAGTCCTAGCACTATGGAAAAAGAGATAGCGGAAATCGCATTGTACGGAGAATCGTCATCGAGTGGACCAGTCCCAATGAAAAGGACAGCCTGGAGGGGGAGGGGGGGGAGTCTTACTGCCGCCTGTAGATGAACCCAAACCCGCTGCACTCATCACAGCCGCTGATCGCCAGAGGGCCTACACCAAACTCAAAGCAACACCCCCCTCAGATGTGGAAGAAATTTGACCTAATCCGAAGAATAAGTTCGAAGAGCGGATTACCGACTGAAAAGTCATGCCATTTCGGATGATTGTATCGAAGAATAAGCGATAAATTTAAAAAGTAATTTGAGGAGGACTGTTTGCCTAGTTCTAGCTCTCGATGCGGAGTACTAAAACGCCACCTTTAAACTCAAGCATGATTTTAACTGGAGCGAAAGTCGCAAATACCACCCAAGATTTCGAGCCAAATAGACCGCTTGTACGTAGCTAACACAGATTAGCTCCGGTGAATAAAACACAGTTATCCTTCCAGCTTTAATTTTAATCTTTCGATATGGCTGACCAATTGTTTTATATTGCATACTAAAAGGTGTACGTAGCATGTGAACTAGAGCAAGGGATGCGCGATTATAGCAACAGATCCGGACAGCAGCACTACGAAAGAGGACACCAGCGAACAGTTTCTTGCTAATGTAGCCACTTGCTCAAAAGGTCTTACGATAGACAGAATTAAGGCGAGCATTCATACAAAGATATCATTGAAAATAGAGAAAGATCTCAAAAGAAGATGACGTGCGAACTTCTTCTCGACAAGCCAGAGTATCTGGAGGAATTGCTAGAGCTCCCTCATGGACTACCATGACGTACTGGCACTAGATGATGATGCTTCCCCGTCTGCCCACGCTTACAGTACAACTTTAAGAATTGAGACTGTTACTCTGATGCTACCGAAGTTCATTCTTTCTAAAACATACAAATTACCCATCCCATATGGTACCAGCAAGGACATGATAATAAATCTTACCGATTCACAGCTGAAGAAGGGTACATCAACATGTTATAGCCCCCATTGTCACCGATTACTCGTCAGGTGGCTAAAAATGAAGCAGTTACAAAACCATCAGAGTGTTTTGCGATTACAGGTAACGCGTCAACTCCCTCAGCATTATCTGGAGTTTCCTCTTCGCTGCTTCTATCGACGAGTTTACATCCTAGGGTAATACCGTAATCTTACATCTGTAATTTATTGGTATGCATACAACGCCTTGAGAGATATAAGAAAGAGACGACAAAAGACCTTGATAGGCATTTACAGGCTGAAGCCTTTGGTGTCCCACTCGTTTGATGTTCGCCACAAGAATGCCCCAAGCATTTATAGCTCCGTCAATGACTATTGGCCTTAAACCACTTCTGCTAGGGCCTGTAGACTAAAGTCTACCTAGACGAAATGATGCTAGGAAGGAACGTGCCCGAACACTTTGAAAATCTGAAGAAAGTGCTCGCCGCTTTCAGAGAAAAAGAAACATAATGCTCGAGAGAATACAAGTTATTCCATAGTGTAGCATTCCTACAATCGTCAGTTTTGTGACTTAGGATTTCACAGATAGGAAGACATGGAATTAGCCCAGATCCCGCCAAGGTAGAAACAATGAAAGAGTTTCGTCCCTCCAACAAATGTAAGGAAGATACAGGTTTACTTGCGTTTCTTTCTCTTATTTTTCGCTTCCTCGAAAGTACATCCTTAAAAACATACTTAAACGAAAATATGAACAAAAATTATATGCTAGATTATCTACTGAACTATTTGCCAACCCAATACGATTATCTTTCCTGTCACCCCAGTTCTGATTCTGTTTCTGTATCTCCGAAATCTTCAATCTTTAATCTCTTTCCACGGCTAATTCTTAGCTCTGTGACTCGAACCAACCATGTTGCGAGTAAACTATTATCTTTCGTGTCCCGGACACTTCCAGAGGAAGTGAGTTACATATTATGACACCATCACTGAGAAGCAATGTTTAGCCCGGTGTTCCTGCTTGAAAACGTTTAAAACACCCATCTTCGCTACAACATCACTTATGTTCATTTACATTTACCGTCTTTCTTTATTTATTAAAAACATTAAACAAGCAAACCCGGCCGAGTAGCAGATGGAATCTATCTCGTAAACAGTTACTCACCCACCATAGTATATAAAGAGGAAAGAACGTATAGTTGGCCCCCAACTATCTGAGTAGGGCACTCCATGCATCTTAATGTGATTTCCTGGTTAAGGAAGCAGACGATGAACAGACTAACAGTTACCTCGAATAGATTATCCGCATCCTGAGCGTGAGAAATTTCATCAAAGAACAAGAGAAATTGTCCCGTGTAGGAAAATTAGTAACTAGTGGCCAAAATGAATCCCAACTTACCATCCACACAACTTCAGTTAAAAGGCATCTACATTACGCTATGCAGCAAAAACCCTATCTTGTTACAAGTCACCGGACCCTCTGATTATGATTTAACACGTGTTAGATAACCCATGCCACACGCTTCACTAGCTAGACGGACCATCGGAGGTCAGCAAAGAACTGAAAAGAGCGTAGAGGAAACAATAACTATTTCCCCTGGTATTCTCAAAATTATTAAGAATTATGTAGCGTCACAGTGTGTCCAATGCGCTAGAACACTAAAGGTCCCTAAACCTCCTCAGCAAAATCAATCGATGGCCAACTCTCCCGTTACAGCAACTTACTCACGACGTTTTCAATGTTGACAGATATGGCAAAATGCACCGCTTATCGTAAGCGTCATCACGGAGCCAAATACCATCTCTTAGTATTTTCGCGGACTTTTTTCACGTATGTCGAATCAGTGTCCTTGGCTAAAGAGCGAGAACGAGCCAGGAATGGCCAGAGCCATTGCAACAAAGGAGGTCCATAAGTTCAAGACATAATGCTTCCTCAAACTGCTTGTCTCTGACAATGCCTTGAAATTTACGAGCCAGGAGGTATTTAAGGACTTATGTAAGGCGTAGAGAATAAAGAAGGTGAAATTTTCCTTACTCAATAAGCCTCCCAAATCGTAGAAAGAATAAATGCTATATCGAATCTTTCTTGATGTTGGCATATGTGAATGCAAATCACCGAGACTGGGATAAATACCTTAGCTTCGCCCAAATCGCTATCAATTCCGCCGTCATAATCATCGTATAGGGTCTTCATCCCCCACTTTCTTTTGCCATGGGGTGAGCATAAAAACAAGGCTACCCTACGCAGATGCCTGATACCGTTCACCATATTTGATAAGACATCGAGAAAATGAGATTTCATCCTAGGCATGAATAGATCCGCATTTAGTAGATGAGCGGAGCTCGACCTTAAATAAGAGATTTTGGCTAGAGAGAAGTAATAAAGAACGACGAAAACCCAACAAAAAAAACTAATAATAAGCAACAGCATAAAAGGCCAGCAAAGAGAGTTCAAAAATAGGAGTGATTATTGTTCGTTGTAGAGCAACGTAAAAAAGCCCCATCAATGTTCGAAGTTAAATGCTGGCCAAGTTTGAAGGGCCATATATGTCCAATGTTTAAGAGACCAAACAAACTGATGGTATATTGTTTAGAATCAGGCCGAACCTTCCCTGTCCATGTGGACAACGCTAAGGATCCCGGCAGAAAAGTTCACCGAGTCACATTTTGACTTTATGTACAGATGAAAATTGGAATCCTAACTCATACAAATCCTCGTACAGACACAAAAAAAGGAAAGCATTTGAGAAATGACAACAGCAACGCGACCCAGGACTCCCTTCTGAAGGAGAAGCAAGAAGAAGAAAAAGAGGAAAGAGGAGGAAGAAGACCGAAGAAGCAGCCAGAACGCAACGAAGAAATTGAAGAAGTAGACTGAAAGTGAGTGAAGAACTTTTCTCCTCCCACATGGATCCAAGAGTTACTTCCCAATTTCTTCCACAATTCCCGCATAACGCCACAAATTGCAGTCCGACACACGCTACTTTCCCAATTCCCCATCCACCACAAACTCAGCTAGAATACTACACTTACCCTATCCCCCCACCTCAGCGTACCGAGTTGATTAAAACTCTTGAGCCATCCGACTCCTCGTGCAACAATCCACCCCGGTGAGAAACCCCGTAAGAGAAAGTAAAACCGTGGACAAAAGAAGTATTTAACCGATGAATGTAGAAAAGAAAGAAATACAGCCGACTTGTAGTTGTCGAAGAAGCGTCCAGACATGAATTTAAAGTGTCCACTCCAAATTGACTTCCCAAAACCCCCGTCCAGACCCTGCGGTTCGAGAAAAGATTTTAGACCATCTTTATCCCCTATTCAGCAAGAGATTTCCCCGTAGAAAAACCCTGTTCAAGAAACCTCTTCAGGAGGCCAACCCAGCACGCGAGATAAGTCCGAGAACGGCGGCATACCGGAAGCCGCATATTGTAGGCAAACCCACGATCCTCAAGACCGCAAACAATCTCACCTGACCCTGAAATCTTCAAATTTCGCTCAGTGAAACAGATGGCCCACTTTATCCCACTTCCCTCGCCGGTCGTTAGATTCACTCCTAAGGGAAGATGTGCATCCCAGATAACAGAAACCAACAGATACCCCTGCTTCACCGGGCCCCATAATCCTGCTCTCACTGTGTCCCTAAGAAAGGGAAAAGGAAGATTCTACACCCCGCAAGCTTAACCAAAGTCAAACAAGCGATATGAAGGTAACCAAAGCTTACAGCAACAGCCCGAGGCAAGATGAACAACACGGAACTACCAGCGAAGACTCCTGTCACATTACCTCCGCCTGGTCGAATTTGGATTTGAACACACAGTCCGAGGAGGGAAAACTTGGTTATTTGCCTCCTGGTTACTAGTTCATCCCAACCTTTCTGGTATTATACTTCGTATATTCCTTTCAATTTAAGAGAAAATTCTGTAGTTTGTAGAATGGATCCTTCTTATTCTGTTAGTCTAAGAAGAATACTTTTAATTTTAAGAATATGATGAAAGTACATTCCGCTTCGCGTCTCTGTACTAAAAATTTTTTTTTTCTAGTTAAGACAATACATTAGTGGGATTAGGAAAATAGTAGACTGGATTAGTATACGATCGTCATAAATTTAAGAAAATTAGCTTGGATTAGTTTTTAATATTCTTAAAATTTGTAATAGAGAATTAGCCTCGGGCAACATTACAATACATCCTATCATAAGAAATCCTTAATCTTAGAATCTAAGATTCTTTCGATAAGATCTTATAGAAGTGAGCATGTAATTCAGTTAAAGTAGTTTTTTACTCATTTCATATAAAGAAACCTTTTAAAATATGTTTCACTCTCAGATAAAGGGGGGGACAGCAATTTTTAATACAAAAAAATAAATACAAAAATAGAAAACCAAAAAACTTTTCTATTAAGAAAACAAAAAAAATAATACACGATAAAGTAAGTGAATAATAGAAAACTAGAAAATTAGTATACTTACAGCAACTAATAAAAAATCAATCTAGTAAGTAATACAACTATCAGTATTAAATAGCATATAACGATTGATATTACAAAAACTCCTACAATAGATATAATTCTACGAACTCGATTATAGGTTAAGAAACCCTTTCAGTTTAGTTGAATAAACGCGGAACGCTTTAACTTAACCAATATTTTAAAAACTTTATTCTAAACATCAAATTTAGGCGACCTTTTAATTTTATCAAAACCAAGAAAAGTATAAAAGTATAAATATTGTCAGAAAAGTGATATTTATCTGGAAAAGACATCTCTTAGTTTGCTACCCTCATCCATCTTATTAACATAGCCAAGAGGCAACCTCATAAATGTTAAAAACGAAGGAAACAAATGCATTCTACCCGTTTTAATTAACATGTATCCGTACGGGAGAAGTTTTTAAACTGTCATAGATTAGGATTACCTCGTTATCTTTAGTCTTCCTTAGAATTGTTCCTCACATGACATTAAAGATATACTAATCATCAAGACGAGCTAAAGTAGTAAACAAACTGTTAAAGAATCATTTTTTACCATTTCTATCCATGTTTTTAAATGTGTCAACACATCAAAGGGCTCACCAATGGGAATTCAAGCTAATGACCATTCGAGTAAAGTGTACTTAGCCCATGGAAATTGAACGAAGTAAGGTTGAGACTGCCCTTGGAATCTCACAGCACGCATCAAAAAAAGAACACGACGCGCTTTCCGAGATTCGCAGGAGACGTCCATCAACATTCTTTTTTGGGGTGTAAGGCTTACAGACGAAACAGGTTGAACACTAGCTTCGGAAAGAACGATCAACATGTTAGGTAATTCAAGGCCGACTTCACTCCATAAATTCTTAATTGATAGCTGAAACTACCAGGAACAGTTGAAAAAGCCACCCTCGTACTTTACCTTGATAAACTTTAGCGATATGCTTGACAAAAGTGTTAATAAATTTCAAAGTAGTCTAAGTGCTACGCACAATATAATAAACGAAAATGTGATAATTTGGTTAGCATGTTGCAGGAAACGGCTGCTTCGAATACATCAAATCAACCAATGGTGATAGAATTCACTCTATACTCGCCATGAGAAAACAAAAAATAAACAAAAAACTCCCACTTTTTCTCCATCTTCCTATTGCCTTATTGTCCATCTAGACCCCCATGAACAAAGAGAACTAAACTACACGTACAGTCAAATCCTCTCCGAAACAAAGAAACATTATCAATGCCTTCTTCAACCTAACTCTTTTCTATCCAATCTGCAGGCTACTCTAGCCCCTATGAACTAATCACTTTAATTCCTTTTATCTCAATAGAGAAAATTCGTCTCATATAAACTCATATCTTTTCCTACCCACCTTTCGTTTAAACTAATAACAAGAGTCTCTAGTTTCGATATTTCATGGATACGATATCGAGTCCCAAATAATTTTAACTTCTTTACAGTGAATCTTTTAACAGGTAATCGGAAATAACAACATCATTCTACAAAGAATCAAGTCCCATGGATCTTTGTAGACATTTAGGCCAATTAGCAGTTTGTCCCCAGTCCCCAAGTGTTTGCTTCCATTGACGATCAATCTGTGTTACTCATCTTTAATCTTGAATATTCACCAATGACTTTCACACTGCAACCAAACACATTGGCAGAATATAGAATTCTAACGAACCCTCCTATTACCGCTTACTCTAGGACACTTCACCCTTATTTCTTTTTCAGAAAAAACTAGGGCTTCGATTGCATGTGAGGAAAGCCCAACTCTAACCTACATTGACATGGTTTTCTGACGGATGACTATGGTCTTTCACCTATTGCAAAACTCACCGGATGGTCCGCCTCATCTCTTTTCTAAAAAGTTTTTCTTAGTGTTATTTTTCAGGAATCCTTAGTCAGGACGTAGAAGAACACTTACTCATTTTAGATCAGGTTCTAACGGCCTTAGAAAACAATGGTTACAAGCTTAAACCGAGAAAGACTCGATTATGTAGAACTGAAGTGGAGTTTTTGGAACACCATGTTTCAAACAACGGAATACTTCCTTTACACAAAAACATTAAAGGAGCCTTAGAGTTTCCTGTATCAACTACAGTCAAACACCTCGGACAATTTTTAGGTATGATCAATTTTTATCGAAGACATATCCCAAATTGCTCCCAAATTAGTAAGCCTCTGTCATGCCGAACTGGGGGAAAAACCGTAAATTGGACCCCTGTGTCAGGAAGCTTTTGAAACACTAAAGGAGGCCCTAGTTGACCCTCTCTTGTTTCCCCAATGGAATTACATGTGGGCGCATCAGATATCGGCGCTGGAGCTTGCCTTTAGCAAGTACAAAATGGAGAGCATAAGCCAATTGCTTTCATTTTGATGACCTTTAACGGAGCTCAAAGGAACAATGGGGTCATGGACAAGGAATTGACAGCTTTGAGTTGGGCAGTGAAGTTCCTTAGACCATTTCTTCGTGGAGTTAGATTTGTGATATATACGGACCATATGCCGCTTATATATCTACAGAATATGAATTTAGTCGATGGTAGATTAGCTCGAACAATGGAAGAACTAAATGAGTTCGACTTCGAGATCAGACACATTTCCGGTACCCAAAATGTAGTTGCCGATGCGCTCTCTCGTTCTCCCATAGGGGAAGATTCTGACCTGTTAGAAGAAGCTTCTATGATGGAGTTTATCCCAGAAGGGTATTTCCCAATAGAAATCTCCGGTGGGGGTGACTCCCTGTATAAATGTTTTTCAATGTTCTTGTATGGATTAGTGAGTCGTCATTTAGAGGTACGAAAGACTTTGGTGAAAGAGCTACAAAACCACTCTTCTAAATATAAATTAACTGGGAAACAAATACAAAAAAAATTAAGGTTATTGGGGTTTCCCGGCCAATTACCACTACCTGAAGTTATTACAGCCTTTACTGAACTTTACAAAACACCTGTACACATTTATTATAATTCTTCAGTCCCAATTATCCACGGATCCAAACATAAAGGTGAACCGTGTTACCTGAAGTGTCTGGGAGGTATTCATTATTATTATTTAATGTCTACTCCCTCTACTACTTCTGAAAAAAATCCATAATGTATAAAACACAGAAACAAATACATTTGATCACTTGATCACTTCCTTTAAATGAGCTTTTTGTTTTTACAGATAATATTTAATACTACACATACATAAAAAATATATTTTTGTTTTATAAACAGTCCATTTTACAAGTTAAATATATTATAAAGAACATAATAAAAATTCATTTACACTGAAAAAAAAAAAATATATAAGAACATTTACTCATATTCATAAAAGGGAAGAAATGGGAAGGGAAATATAAAATTGCCACTTATAAGTGGTAATTCCTCTGTCACTTTCTGATTCCTCTCTTCTACCTTTTGTCTCTGACTCTGACTTAAAGATAATACTCTTCATACTTGTTTTACTTATCCTCTGACCCTGTACTCTTCTATTACTACCATCTTACCGGCTGCTTTCCAGATAAATAATTTTTTTTTTTAAATAATAAACAAAGTTTTTAATAAAAATAATAAATGATTTTTTTTTTGATAAACTTTAGAATAGGCCTAAATAAAGTACTAACCCATGATGGGTTAGCCACTAAAAATACTGAATGCAAATGGTCTTAGACCACATAAAAATAATAAAATACTTGCAAAATTTTATAAACTTAATTGTTTATAAAATTTTTATCGTGCATTAAAATACCACGGATTAGTCATTGTCGCATGATGGTAGTGATGCATAACACAATTGATTGGGGGCTGGCTCCCTGTTATTGTTCTAGTAACAGATCTGTTTTCTCTTTTGACCATCGGAAAGGCAACATCATACTACACTGTAAGTAAGGATCACACAAAAAAACGAGAGAGACTGCAAAGAAAATTGTAAGTATTAAATAGAATTTACGATACATATATCCTATTTATGTGAAAACATATATAGCATATATGCTGTCTTACTTGCTTAAAAAATAAATTAGTAATAATATAATATTAAAATATTTTATATTATTAATTAAAAGCTGATAAATTACTATATCTGGGATGGATAAATAATACGGCTATATAACTATACAAAGACAATTTTGTATTGTTATTCTTTATCATTTGACCTAACGGAGCTTGTTAGCCATTTCATATTTGCATAATATGAAAGGTTATATTAGGAAGAAGTGAAAGAATGAGAAATTAATCAGAAAATGATTAACAAAGGCATTCAATAACAGTACATTACTATTAATATATTTATATTTAGAATTATCTTATTATCTTTAGAATTTTTATTTAAACCCTGATACTGATACCAATTCTTATGATATATAAATTGTTTTAGAATAAAATTGAAATTTTAAATATTAACTAATAATATATTATTTTGTAATGGAATTAAATGTTTTTTCTAATGAAATAACTTATATGGATTTATTAATTATTGATTTAATAATTTGTGTTCTTTACTGGGAAAAGTTACTAATGCCTGTTTCACCTATCTTTCCCAAACATATTCCTTTCTCTCTTTCACATAAAACATCTGAATTTCAAGTTCAAATGAACGAATTAAACCTAGCCTAGATCATGCAGAGAAAAATGTCAGAAAAAACAAAAATAAAAAATTAAAAAATTATCTCTTTGTCAATTTAAAAATATTAAAATAATTAAACTATTACTTTTCTGATATATTTAAAAATATAAAATTATTATTTATAATAATATTTACAAGATATAAAAAACAGACACAGAATCCTTGGTTCAAGCGAAACGCCTGAACACAGGTAGACCTTCCATCCTCTCCTCCGCCGCTGGTTTTAATCCTCACTGACTTGGTTGTTAATCTCCCTCGTCGAAAATTAAGCGTGGGTTTAGACTTAGCAGGGGAGGATGTAAGGGGGCCTGTTACACCCTGGTTTGTTTTATAGTATCAGCTGATGGTTATACCTCTTTTGGTATAACTAACCATTTTTGTGAAACCAGGACGTTATTGTTTTATTTATCTTATTTTATATATTATTAATATATCATTATTCATACTTTATTTATTAATTATTTTTAGTAATAATAGCAGTTTTCTTTAATGTTCTTCAATTCTTCTTTTTAAAAATAAAGACCCCAGATATATTAGCAATATACACATCTCAGTAATTATTGTTACAACTGTATATGTTCTTATACATCACTCTCAGGTGAGTGTTATACTTTTTCCATAATTTTAGCTTAAAATAATTGTTATGTGCAACATAAACTTGAAAATTAAAGATAAAAATGTGATTAAAACGTTTAAAAATATTGTTACAGTTCAGTGCCAAGACATCTTCTTAACCCCCAAGTGAATAAAAGAAATACGAAATCCCCTCATTGTACTTAAAGGGTTAGTTATTTAATATTTCATAAAATAAAATATAAGTGGAAAAACTAGAATATAATAATTAATATTTATATTATAATTCTAGGGTCCCAATCCTGGGCTAAGTAAACTTCCTTTCCACGGACCAATTATCCCAAAAACTGTGCCGATTTTTAGTTCTTTATCATTTAAAAATTAGATTTGCAAGTCGTGTTTTTTACAATTTTCCTACTGGAAATAATTATATTGATTAATGCATTATTACTGAAACTTCTAAAGGAAAAGTTTAAGTTTCTTCACAAATATGAAATGCACGGACTTAATTGAAATGTAGGAGATGTACCACGCATCTTTTTAAAGTTAAACTCATATGAAGACAGAAATCATATCTTCAAAAAAAGTTGAAAAGTTAGTCATAAATGATCAAAAGAAATCTGTGGAGATAAGAATTGCGTCGCTGAATATTCATATGTAAATCTTTTAGTTTAAGGTTTATGTATAATTTCTATTTTTTGTAACTTTGTATATTACGTGTGAATGATTGTTTGAAAGTTAATTCCTAACACAAACTACACACAAAATAAAGAAAAGCCTTGAACCAGAAACCAGGAATCACAGAACACAGACACTGATAATTTATTAAAATTTAAATTCCTGAAAGTATGTGCGTTCCATAGAGTTCGCCCATACTTCATTTGTAAATAAAACCTAGCTTATCATAAACCTAAACTTAAGTTGTAACCTGTATTCTAACCTGATGGTTTACTTTAACCTTAACATATAAAATTTTGTATATAAAATATATTATAATTAATGATAAGTGCAATATAATAAAAATAAAACAAACACATCTTATTTCTTTCTATCCTTCTTGTCTATCATCTATAATTATTCTCTTCTTGAATCTAAATAAAGTGTAACACCATAAAGTAAATTCTACAAAACAACACAAGTCACACACAGGCGATCAGCACCAATGAACATGAAATGAGGTCTCAGTGGCATATGTGACCGCCGTTAGAGATTCGTCGAAATGCCTGATAATATCTTGGAGTGAAGGCGACAGGAGAAGATAATTTCTCACTTTTCTTCAAGGTACCCTTATATATTTTTCTTACTTTTCTATTTTTCTTTTTACTGATTATAATTTATAATTTAACATTAAATCACACTTTAAATAGTCAGAATCAACTGAAATTAAATTTTCTTTGATTTTGTGTACTACTTGGAGAACAGGGCTTTGGAATTATAAGGCTCAGATACGATAACATAATTATCCGGTGCAACTTTTATGCCTTGCTGCCTTGTTCTCCGTAACATAAGTAACATAAAATTAAAGTGGCGCCCGAACAGGGACTTTGTTTCCGTTCGGTGCTGTCACAGTTGTGACTAGTTATATCTGTCACCAGAATCTTCACAGAAAACACTAAGATCATTTACACTTTATTACACTAGAATAGTCTGGTTCAAGTATCCACAGACACTTGGGTGAATTGTGTGATTGTAGAGTGGTTGAAAATAGAATAAATCTACTGAAATGGCTGACAACCGTTCTTATGAGAAATCTCAACAAAAGGCCTTAGCTGACCTTTTGACGAGAGAAGATGTAGAAATAGCTCCTGATGATAAAGAATCAAAGGTCTCTGACCTAAATCGTAAATTAAAAAATTCGGCTGATAAGCCTACATTTGACAATAAACAGAATAAACAGAAAAGTACCAGTACACAACATTTGAATCTTTCCGATACAGAGACAGTAAATAGCATAATTAAACAGTTCCAACATGAGAAAGCTGTACTTATGGACACATTAGCTCAAAACAATATACATTTAGATGAACACAGACAGCATGCTACACCTCACATAAGTCTCGATCAATATTTAGAAGACAATAAGTCATTATTAGATGATGATTCATCACAAGAAGACCCAGAATACTCGGATACTGAACACGCTAAACATAATACAGAAAAACCGAGGGAAGAATATTCCCAAAGAACACATTCCATACCTAAAAACAGATCACCCATAAAAACCAGACAAGTTCAAACACAAAAACTTGAGAGTAAAGAAAATAATTTAATTGACCTTGACACTGAAATTAAAAACTCCTTACTTAAACCACCTTCACAAAATCATTATTATGATACTTATACACAGTCTCAAAACAGATCTCATCATAAACATGCGCAGACACCGCCACAGACACAGTCACGGACACATAAATTTCAAAAATTTGAACCAGAGGATTCATATGAATATATGGGTCCTGGGTTAAAAAAACGTTTAGATTCAATGGAAGAAGCCATATTACTCTTAACACAATTAGTCAAGAACTCACAAAAACTAAAAGTTGTTGATCCTGGAAAGTACAAATACGAGACGGATCAAAACTTCCTCGTCTACCTGAAGGATTTTGAAGCCTTTTGTAGTCTTCATTATCCTAAAGCGCCTCACCAATGGTTACGACTTTTAGGTCGTCAATTGGAGGGCAGCTTTGCTAAATTATACCAGATCCTTACTAAGGACAGAGACTATTTTTCTGTTAGGGACACACTAGTGAGTTGGTTCCAAACAGAAGAAAAACGGAAAAACGAGTATAGGCTTAAAGCTTATTACTCCGCACATAGAGAGAGTGGCGAGAGTATCAGAATGTATGCTCTTAGGTTGGAAAGGCTAGCCAGACGAGCATATCGTGGCTTAGATATGAGGGAGCATGATTCCTTACGGACTGCTTTCCTCTGTAGTCTTCCACCTTACATAGAGAAGAGTGTTAGAGAATACATCAAGATGAAAGATAATGATAGTGATGTGCACACTCCGTGGGAAAAGATTGTGGGATTCGCCGACTCTCTCGAATCAGACAACACCGAATTCCCTAATTCAATAGAACAGTCTTCAACAGAACACCCGAAAAAGCCAACTCACTTACACAAATCACATTCCAAGAAAGATAATTTAAATGATACACTTGAATCAGTAATTGAAATAAACACTGTCGCTCCTAGTTGGACAGATGTTTTTCAAAATAAAACAATAAAACACATAAAGCGATATACAACCTCGTCAATCACAAAACACTAGTCGTAGTCCTCCACAGAAAACAAACGGTTCCCGATTCTTTAGGGATAATCAGAACAGTAACAGTCAACAACAATATCGTCCACCACCACAGCACTACACTAACCCTAGGGCAAATACAGATAGGAAACAGATGGTGTGCGAGTATTGTGAGTATCGGGGACATCAGATGAGTGAATGTTATAAATATCTGGGAATATGTGCATATTGTAAGAAAAAGGGACACATAAGGGCTGACTGTCGCTCTATTAAATCCCCTCGTTCATCACCCACTATGGAAAGGAAGGTAACTTGTCCTTTCTGTCGTGGTCCTCATCCAGGTATTAGATGCCCACAGAGAACTCCTCCCCTGGATGATCACAACAGACCCATAAAACGGATCATTCATAACAATTCCCCACAAAACACTAAACAGGATAAAACAGAATACAGTAGTGGGAAACCACTTCCTCCCCGAAAGTATTTTTATTCTTGCATCTACTGCAATCGGTCTCACTATGAAGGCCGATGTAAAGGAGCTGAAGAAGCTCAGGCTATAAATTCGGGAAACGACCGAACTCCCCGGGACTGAGTCCCTTGGTGGAGGCCGTTAATGAAAGTGACTCAGTCATAGAAAAAGATAAACCCTTAAATGACCCTCAGATCTTAATTGACCCTTCAATATCAGTTTCAAAGACCCTTGAAATATCAATTCATTTAGAAAAGAAGGAAGAACCTTCAACACTGATCCCTAATTCCCTTGACTCTCCTGTTGAAGAAACCTTCTATAAAATTAGTAGATAAAGTACGAACCGTACATTTAAACCTTGCCCCTTCAGTAAATTACCCTTTAATAGTTCCGGTTTCATTCAGTTCACATAGTTCTGGATCGTATGGATGCATGGTGGATAGCGGGGCTGGAGTAAGTTTGATTAGTACTATAATAACCAAAATTTATATCAATTTTTCAGTCAATGGAAATAAAATTAAATTCTATGGAAACTAAATATTTTTAAGTAAAAGTAAATTAACAAGAACTCCAGTTTTATATTTCAAATTTTTATATGTTATAATTAGAGTTGTAATTGAAAAGTATCTTTCTAAGTTATATACTGTTCTAATATGGATACCTGAATACATGCGAAATCCATCTCAAATTTGACATTAACGATTCTACAACTAATAATATTACGAAGTTCAAGTAAGTTCATGTTTTATTAAGTAAAATAAATTTAAATAAATTATTCTAATGAGTAAATATTAAATAATAGAATAAAAAGGAAATTACTGATAGGATTTTTGTTTTGCGTTCAGTTCGTCTTCTTCGACGGAAGCTTTACAACCTCAAAAGTCGACCACATTTATTATTCTTCGTAAGAGATTTCCTCCAGCAAGATCTGGAGTTAGGTAACAAATTGCTCTTAATTTAAAATAAGTACCATAATATGAAAGAAAATTAATATTATTTATGAATTATAGAAAACAGATACATTCATTTTATACACTCTTTTATACATACTTTTCTTTCTTTCATTTTAGGAATGGGCTACGGAGCTCATTGTTCACACTTCACTATCAACTTTAACACGGGCTACGGAGCCCTTTGAACCATCAATTAAAGAACGAGCTCAGGAGCTCATCATCATCAAGCGTCCTATTAATTCCAAACTAAAAGAAGTACAAAAGCAATCGAATCAAAAATGCGTTACATTTTAAGAAAGTGTAAATAAAAACTTTATAAACATATCTAAAGATATTAACAGTAGTAAGAAAAAGAATTGCGCGGTTGTTTATCCGGCGGATGCCAACTAAAATTTTGCCGCATTAATCCTGCACACGTTGAGACCAGTCGTAATCGACCTAAAGTAACTAAAAATAATTAACCCGAGCGTACGTTGATGACCAGCTGTAAGCTATCCATATTTGGAAAGGAATAAAAAATCTTTAAAAAAATATAATTACTCTAAGCGTACGTTGATGACCAGCTGTAAGCTATATCATTAAAAAGAATTAAAAACTTTAAGAATACCGAAAATAAAAATCATAAAAATAAAATAAATACTCAGAAACATAAAATTTGATTACATATTAACTTAAGATAAGCTAATAAAAAATTTATATATATGTATATATGTTTATTTAGCAACTTAGTAGAAATCAATTAAAAGTATAAAAAATCAGTTGTTATTCAGCCTTTCATATAGTATTGAGTCTAATAATTTAATTCATAAAGAGAAAGAAATGGTTTAAATAGGAGGTAATTATTTAATTTATTTGTTTAACTGCACTGTTTGCCAATTGCTTGGTTCGCACATTACATATTCTCACCTTTTTTTATTTTTCTTTGCATGATCTGTTGCTTTGAGAATGTTTATCGCT
Source organism: Trachelipus rathkii (assembly GCA_015478945.1). Lineage (NCBI taxonomy): Eukaryota > Metazoa > Arthropoda > Malacostraca > Isopoda > Trachelipodidae > Trachelipus > Trachelipus rathkii. The sequence continues at coordinate 51,335 of JABUQX010071419.1, read as the reverse complement.
TCATGTCCGTTTGTCAAGAACAATGGTAGAGCTTAATGGGTATTTCAGCATGTGAGCTGAACCTACTGACCCCTGGATGTGGAACTTTCACCTTGACACTTCCATATATGCACACAACAGTAAGTTAATATCATTGTGTGTTGTATTAATGTCTGTCTTTAGAATAGATCTCACCAACTACAAGTATTTTCATCATTTCTAATCTCCCATTTAATTATTTATTCTATTATCTCCCATTATTCTGATAACCATTGTTATCAACTTTATTGTTATTCATTTTTTATGTTGTGGAATTAACCCCCAAGTTTTTTCCATAACAGTACAGAAATATTTTCCTACACCTTAACGGACATTAAATTACTCCCTTCATCAGAAATAAATGTAAATTCTATCAGTGGATTGTCCCGTGACCATGTAGTCCCCATAGAATCATACATTGAAATACCCTTACACTTCCCTGATACACATTTCATTTCAAAACCTATTATTTTCCTAGTTGTCCCCCTAGAACATATACCAGCACCAATGATACTGGGTGCCGCAGCCCTGAGAGATAATCACATATTACCAGATCTTACAAAAAGACAACTAATACACAGGGCAGGGGGGTCCATAACACTCATTGCTTTGCTACAGATCACAGTTCTTCTATTCCTTTCTATAAATGTGTGAATGTGTACTCTGTGTGTATTCCTCAGTTTGCATGTCGAATGGTAGAGATTAAGGGTCCAAATGACTGTTCGTTAGATCTCGTGGGATTCAAAGGGGGTACTCATAATAAGGGTAAACTTGTATCAGTTTCAGGAGTCTTAGAAATGACTTCATCAACAAAACATGTGGCACTTATTAACACTTCTGAGAAAATGCAGTATGTACGAAAGGGTACCATAATGGGTCAGATATTTTCTCTGAGGGAAGAGGAGTGTTCACCAACACCAAAAGTATACTCTGTAAACATAAACCAGGTGTAGAACATAGGGAAGTATGGACACCGGAAAAATTGAAAGAAGAGTTCCATTTTTCTGAAATTCCTCTCAATGAACAACAGAAAAAAAGCCTCATTAAAGTGTTAATGAAGCATCAGGCTACTCTTAGTTTTGGTGACCATGACGTAGGTGTGGCCACTAACATATCTCACTCTATTGAGGTAGAAAGCTCTCGCCCTGTCAGGTTACCAGTACGTTGGTTCCAAGGACCACTGGCACAAGAAATAGAACAACAATGTAAAGAATTACTAGACCAGGACATAATACGTCCAAGCAAATCACCATACTCAGCACCAGTGGTTCCTGTTAGGAAACCAGATGGAAAGTTAAAACTTTGCATCGATTATCGTAAACTTAACGATGTCACTAAAACAGATTCCTTTCCCTTGCCCAATTTAATCGACATGATATATAATATGCATGGGAATAGGTACTTCACAACAATAGATCTCGTTCGAGGATATTATCAGGTTGAAATGGAACCTGATAGTATCGAGAAAACAGCATTTTCCACCCCCTTCGCGCAATATGAGTATCTCAACATGCCTTTCGGTGTAAAAAACGGACCTGCAACGTTCCAACGGGGTATGATGCTCGCTTTATCCGGGTTGCCTTGGTCTAATGTCATGGTATACCTGGATGACATAATTATACTCAGTCAGGATGTAGAGGAACATTTACACATGTTGGACCAGGTTCTAACGACCTTAGAGAACAATGGATACAAACTAAAACCGAGTAAGACTCGCTTATGCAGAACAGAAGTGGAGTTTTTGGGACATCATGTGTCAAACAACGGAATCCTTCCTCTACATAACATTCAAGGAGCCTTAGAGTTCCCTGTACCATCTACAGTTAAACATCTCAGACAGTTTCTAGGTATGATAAACTTTTATAGAAGACACATCCCAAACTGCTCCCAAATCAGCAAGCCCCTGTCATGCCAAACAGGGGGAAAAACCGTAAACTGGACCCCTGAGTGTCAGGAAGCTTTCAAGACTCTAAAAAAGGCCCTAGTTAATCCTCTCTTGTTAGGTTTTCCAGACTACAGTCCAGATGTTTCTCCAATGGAATTACATGTGGACGCATCAGATATCGGCGCTGGAGCTTGCCTTTCTCAAGTTCAAAATGGAGAGCGCAAGCCAATTGCTTTTATTTCGATGACCTTTAACGGAGCTCAAAGGAACTACAGCAGGCAAAGCACTCATCACAACGAATCAAAAGAGAAAATTCAGCACCAGCCTCACATCTGAGCTACTGGGCGGTGAGGTCCTTACGGACCCATTTCTCTGCGCAGTCCTAGACATTTAGAGATCAAATCACGGACCATATGCCGCTAATACTAATACTCTACAGAAACTATAACAAACTTAGATCAGTGGTAGATTAAGCTCGACAACAATGGAAGAACTAAAATGAGTTCGACTTCGAGATCAGACACACTCTTCCAGCGATACCCCAAAATGTAGTTTGCCAAGCAATGCGCTCTACCCTCAGATATCTACCAACCACCTAGCGGAGAAGATTCATCGACACCTTTAGCAAAAGAAAGACACTTCTATAGATGGAAATCCTAATAAAGACAGGGCTATTATCCCGAACCTAGAAATACACTCCCCGGCTAGGGAGGTGAACACTCCCATGTATACAATGTTATTTCACAATGTCCTCTGATGTATGCAGCATCAGTGAGTCGTCACTTTAGAGGTTACGAAAGACTTTTGGTGAAAGAGCTACAAACCACTCTTTCTAAATATAAATTTAACTGGGAAACAAATACAAAAAAAATTTACGGTTATTGGGTTTTCCAGGTCAATTACCACTTCCTGAGTCATTACAGCTTTTACTGAACTTTACAAAACACCTGTACACATTTATTATAATTCTTCAGTCCCAATTATCCACGGATCCAAACATAAAGGTGAACCGTGTTACCTGAAGTGTCTGGGAGGTATTCATTATTATTATTTAATGTCTACTCCCTCTACTACTTCTGAAAAAAATCCATAATGTATAAAACACAGAAACAAATACATTTGATCACTTGATCACTTCCTTTAAATGAGCTTTTTGTTTTTACAGATAATATTTAATACTACACATACATAAAAAATATATTTTTGTTTTATAAACAGTCCATTTTACAAGTTAAATATATTATACAGAACATAATAAAAATTCATTTACACTGAAAAAAAAAAAATATATAAGAACATTTACTCATATTCATAAAAGGGAAGAAATGGGAAGGGAAATATAAAATTGCCACTTATAAGTGGTAATTCCTCTGTCACTTTCTGATTCCTCTCTTCTACCTTTTGTCTCTGACTCTGACTTAAAGATAATACTCTTCATACTTGTTTTACTTATCCTCTGACCCTGTACTCTTCTATTACTACCATCTTACCGGCTGCTTTCCAGATAAATAATTTTTTTTTTTAAATAAAAATCATAAATGAATTTTTTTATTTTTTTTTGATAAACTTTAGAATAGGCCTAAATAAAGTACTAACCCATGATGGGTTAGCCACTAAAAATACTGAATGCAAATGGTCTTAGACCACATAAAAATAATAAAATACTTGCAAAATTTGTAAAATTTAAATATTTTATAAATTTTCTGACTGTGCATGAGAATACCACGAACCAATCATTGTAGCATGCTGGTATATTCATGCATGACACAATTGATTGGGGGCTGGCTCCCTGTTATTATTCTAGTAACAGATCTGTTTTCTCTTTTGACCATCGGAAAGGCAACATCATACTACACTGTAAGTAAGGATCATACAAAAACCGTAAAGACTGCAAAGAAATTGTAAGTATAATAGAATTACGATACATATATCCTATTTATGTGAAAACATATATAGCATATATGTGTCGTCTACTTGCTTAAAAAAATAAATTAGTAATAATATAATATTAAAATATTATATTATTATAAAAGCTGATAAATTACTATATCTGGGATGGATAAGATAATACGGCTATATAATATACAAAGAACAATTTTGTATGTTATCTTTATCATTGACCTAACGGAGCTGTTAGCCATTTCATTATTTGCATAATATGAGAAGGTATATTAGTTGAAAAGAAGTGAAAGAATGAGAAATTAATCAGAAAATGATTAACAAAGGCATTCAATAACAGTACATTACTATTAATATATTTATATTTAGAATTATCTTATTATCTTTAGAATTTTTATTTAAACCCTGATACTGATACCAATTCTTATGATATATAAATTGTTTTAGAATAAAATTGAAATTTTAAATATTAACTAATAATATATTATTTTGTAATGGAATTAAATGTTTTTTCTAATGAAATAACTTATATGGATTTATTAATTATTGATTTAATAATTTGTGTTCTTTACTGGGAAAAGTTACTAATGCCTGTTTCACCTATCTTTCCCAAACATATTCCTTTCTCTCTTTCACATAAAACATCTGAATTTCAAGTTCAAATGAACGAATTAAACCTAGCCTAGATCATGCAGAGAAAAATGTCAGAAAAAGCAATAATAAAAAATTAAAAAAAATTATCTTTGTCAATTTAAAAATACTAAAATAATTAAACTATTACTTTTCTGATATATTTAAAAATATAAAATTATTATTTATAATAATATTTACAAGATATAAAAAACAGACACAGAATCCTTGGTTCAAGCGAAACGCCTGAACACAGGTAGACCTTCCATCCTCTCCTCCGCCGCTGGTTTTAATCCTCACTGACTTGGTTGTTAATCTCCCTCGTCGAAAATTAAGCGTGGGTTTAGACTTAGCAGGGGAGGATGTAAGGGGGCCTGTTACACCCTGGTTTGTTTTATAGTATAAGCTGATGGTTATACCTCTTTTGGTATAACTAACCATTTTTGTGAAACCAGGACGTTATTGTTTTATTTATCTTATTTTATATATTATTAATATATCATTATTCATACTTTATTTATTAATTATTTTTAGTAATAATAGCAGTTTTCTTTAATGTTCTTCAATTCTTCTTTTTAAAAATAAAGACCCCAGATATATTAGCAATATACACATCTCAGTAATTATTGTTACAACTGTATTATTGATTGTTTGCATTTGAATGTTCTTATACATCACTCTCAGGTGAGTGTTATACTTTTTCCATAATTTTAGCTTAAAATAATTGTTATGTGCAACATAAACTTGAAAATTAAAGATAAAAATGTGATTAAAACGTTTAAAAATATTGTTACAGTTCAGTGCCAAGACATCTTCTTAACCCCCAAGTGAATAAAAGAAATACGAAATCCCCTCATTGTACTTAAAGGGTTAGTTATTTAATATTTCATAAAATAAAATATAAGTGGAAAAACTAGAATATAATAATTAATATTTATATTATAATTCTAGGGTCCCAATCCTGGGCTAAGTAAACTTCCTTTCCACGGACCAATTATCCCAAAAACTGTGCCGATTTTTAGTTCTGGATTTATTTAAAATAGACTCAATAACGAGGTTTTGAAATTCCTACTGGAAAATTACTTGTGAAAAACATAGTGCCGTTCAAGTGACATTGATATAACAAACCTTTTTCAGTTTATCTCAATTTTAGCTAGTACTGCAGGCTATGCTCTATTAGATAGCGGAGTTTATATAAGAAAGAGCACTTACAAATTATCCACTATATTTTCATACCTCAGTGAGCAAACCAGAGACTAACCCAAAACTATTATTATAAAAAGAAATCTGGAAGATGTCCTGAATATTAAATCTTTAGTTAAGTTTATGTATAATTTCTATTTTTGTACACTTTGTATATACGTGTGAATGATTGTTTGAAAGTTAATTCCTTAAGCACAAACTACACACAAAATAAAGAAAGCCTTGAACCAGAAACCAGGGATCACAGAACACAGACACTGATAATTTATTAAAATTAAATTCCTGAAAGTATGTGCGTTCCATAGAGTTCGCCCATACTTCATTTGTAAATAAAACCTAGCTTATCATAAACCTAAACTTAAGTTGTAACCTGTATTCTAACCTGATGGTTTACTTTAACCTTAACATATAAAATTTTGTATATAAAATATATTATAATTAATGATAAGTGCAATATAATAAAAATAAAACAAACACATCTTATTTCTTTCTATCCTTCTTGTCTATCATCTATAATTATTCTCTTCTTGAATCTAAATAAAGTGTAACACCATAAAGTAAATTCTACAAAACAACACAAGTCACACACAGGCGATCAGCACCAATGAACATGAAATGAGGTCTCAGTGGCATATGTGACCGCCGTTAGAGATTCGTCGAAATGCCTGATAATATCTTGGAGTGAAGGCGACAGGAGAAGATAATTTCTCACTTTTCTTCAAGGTACCCTTATATATTTTTCTTACTTTTCTATTTTTCTTTTTACTGATTATAATTTATAATTTAACATTAAATCACACTTTAAATAGTCAGAATCAACTGAAATTAAATTTTCTTTGATTTTGTGTACTACTTGGAGAACAGGGCTTTGGAATTATAAGGCTCAGATACGATAACATAATTATCCGGTGCAACTTTTATGCCTTGCTGCCTTTGTTCTCCGTAACATATATATATATATATATATATATATAATATATATAATATATATATATATTATAATTATATATATATATATTCTTTAGTATTTTGTTAATTTCGAAATTTATTTAAAATTGATATAATATTTAACTAACACTACCATACTATACAACTCCAAAAATGTAACCTCACTGTGGCCATCACAAGAATACCCTCCAGAGCCGGAATAAGCCTGTTTTAGTGTCCAAAATTTTAACAGTTAAAAGCCTTAAGGGCAAGCTCTCACCAACCTCCAAAAAAACATTATTTGGTTTATATTGAGATTCTGTAGAAAAAATAAATATTTGTAATAAAAATAAGTACATTTAAACAAAAAACAAAAAATATAGACTAACCAAAAAATCAAAGCTTGTGCAAAACAGCAAAGTAAAAAAATGGCAACCCATGCATCCAAACAACATCTCTCCATGCCATGCCAACATCCAACCTGAAATGAAAAACAATCAATCTTATACCTTTCTCTCCCCTCCCTTTTCCCCTTCCATATTTTTATACCTTTAACCTCCTCTCTACCTTTTGTACACACATCACTAATTGATGTTTCGTACCAACCCATTCAACTTTTGTTATTTTTTTCTCTTCTAACATCCACTTGATCCATGCGACATCTATCCTTAAGCTCTTGCTCAACACTTGTGTCACCGAATATATCGCATTCTTCAGAGTCTTACTGTCTGTATACACCTTGATTTGCAACCTCTCTCCACCAACAGCCTCTCTCCAACATTCTTCCAAATATATACCCACTTGTGTACCTTCTATAAACGCAATAGCCTCTGCCTGAATTGTAGATATCGGAACCCTTTTCATACACCTAGACTTCCAAGCAATATTACATTTATTCCCTTTTTCATAATTAAGAGCTACAATATAACCTACCTGAGGACTAACACTCCCCTCATTACCATAAGACGCATCCATATACACCTCCACTTCAATCTTACCTTCAAGTTTATTCAGCCAAATACCCATGTTTATTGGCTTTCCTGATATCAAATAAATTTAATTTCCCCATTTCTCAATCTTTTTTATGAAGATATCATTTTGTAGTAAGAAACTAGGTTTCGTCTGACCACTAATCATTCTAACCTAAGCGATCATACGGATGCTTTCCTTTTGCTCTCAACGGGCCGAATGGTAGACTTGAAGCTGGTACTTATTCGTCCCTTCTCTTTATCCTCAAACCACTTAACTAAGGTATCTCTGACCGAGAAATAATTCCTATCATCCTTGGTAATTAACTGATGCAACTGGAGGAACCTACCTTCCAACTGTTGTCCAAGTAACCGTAGCCATTGAAAGGGAGCATTATGATAATGGAGACTACAGTAAGCTTCGAAGTCTCCTAAGTATATGATAAGATCATGTTCCGGCTCATATTTATATTTACCGGGATCCACTACTTTTAATTTCTGAGAGTTTTTGGCCAGTTGGTTCAAAAGAGCAATGGCTTCTTCTAATAAATCAATTTTCTTTTTCACTCGCGGACCCGAGTACATAGAGGTATCAGTATAATCAGGTTTTTCAAAAAAGGTCTTTGAGGCTGCGGCTGAAGTAAAGGTCTGGATCGTGTTTGGGATACATTCACATAATTTTGCCCTCTAGGAGGTTGTATTAAAGTTGGTGGTTTGTTTGTGTGATCTAACCCTATTCTACTTTGAGAAAACGACGGTTCTCGGTAATCCCTATCCCTGACCATCTAGGAGTTTGTGTATTTCTAGAAAAACTTGACTGATGGTATCTTATCTGATCTTCTTTGATCAAGTCTACCAGTCTACTTGACGTGGGATCTCTACGGGTTGCCGTTTTTTTAATTTGGGGATTATCAATTAAGGAGGTTTTAGTATTATAATAGGACCTTGAAGAAATTACTGGTGCCTCATTCAGTTCTATAGGGGACCTATCATGTGGTAAATATTGGTCTAAATTTTCTGGAGTTTCCTCCTCCCTATCATAGGGAAATCCCTGACCATGGTTGGAAAGTTCTTGGTTTTGTTGGGCCAATTTTTCTTTCATTATTGTTTTATTCTTTTCTAAGCATTTAACTAATTTGTTTAATCCAGAGATAGACATTAGCTCATCCAAGATTTTAATGTCTTTTTCATTTTCTCTGTGCATATATTGATGATGTTCCTCTTGTAAATCAAAATCAACTCTACGGGGATTACTGTCTAAGTCTAGGGCATTACTTAGGTTTAATGTGAAATCAACTGAGTTATTCAACTGAGAGTGTGACTCTAAGTCTTGTTTATCCAGAAGATTCGCTGGGGTCTTCTTGGTTTGATTTGTCATGTTCTTTATTATCCAACATTTTCTAACTACTAAAATTTTCAGAAGGGAGACAAGAATCTATAAAGGCTTAAACCAATTTGAGTTTAACATTTTTCAAGAGATAAAAAAAAAAAAAAACGATAGTATTTAATATTTTTACCGTTTTAGAATAAGTATTTTACTTTAGTATTTTTTTATCAATTCTCTTAATAACTAGAAAGGCTCTTATTACTAACCTTATATATACAATCACTGGATGTTATCAGACTTCAAACAAGTTTTATCCTTTTCTTTTAGAAATGTTTTTTAGATCATTTATAAATGGGTTGGTTTATTTTAAAGACTTTTATTAATTATTATTTCAATATACTAAAATAGATTCAATTAATTAGTTAAATTTTATTTATAAGTTTATATATATAATGACTACATTCATAAATAAACAAGGGATCTCAATGGCTTCATATACCGTATTTATATAATGTTTACTAAGTGGGTATTCCCTAATGTTAGAGAATCTTTCTACTTAGATCCGTTTTATTTTTAACAGCATAATACTCTAAATCAATTAGCAAGACAACCTCGTTTATATATATATATATATTATATTATATATATATATATATATATATATATATATATATATATATATATATATTATTTATTTATTGCTCCCCCTCCCCGGGAAAAAAAAGTCAGAATTAAACACTGCCCTGAGTTCACGTTCAAAACCACCCAAAGAGGTCTACCATATCTCGAAAGCATGCTTCCCGGCGTTTAAAACGCGTCGTCGCCATTGAGTCAAACGATCCAAACTCCTCCGGAGTTGGAGGCAGCCTTCCCAGCCTTGGAGACGTGACGCAGCACTCGAACTCGCCCTTGGAGACGTGCCGCTGGCCTTGAACGCGCGTCGCCATCATTGAGACAAACTCATCCGGAGGTTGGGGCTTTAACCAAGTCATCTGCTGACATGACTTGGTTGAATGTGTTTTCGAATCGTCTCGCCGATCTCGGAATCGGGTTCACTGACCTTAGAAAGCCCTAATTTGACGCCTCAAATGTCAAAAAAGCATGTTGCAAACTGTTGCTTTGCAAAATTTGCAACTTCCAGTTTGCGGTTTTAGCCAGCGATCTCGCATCCTATGCTACTTCCCATGTCCCACTTCTCCTCATGTAAGGGTACTATTAATGCTCTCCTCCAATCCGTCAGAACCATACTCTCTATAAACACTTTGTTACGCAACTTCCATATCCGGAAATCACAATCTGGCCTAAATTCTTGATCATTTCACCGGTAATTCTGTCTATATCTGCAGATTTACTATTCTACAACTTTCTCTACCTATTACTTCCTCCCTACTAATTACCTCATCCCCAAAATATCTACTAATTACACCATCAAACTTACACATATTCACTATCACTGACCCCTTCATTACTGCTAAAATCCATTTCATCAGTCATGAAAGTAACATCCCTATTCATTATTCTCTGAAGATCCTTAATCTCTTCCTCTCTTTTCGTACTCCTTCCAGAAGAGCTTCCCTTTTCCTTGTAAGTCCCATTCATTTTCTCCTTCCAAACTTCATTTGCAACTTTTTTCTCCAATCACCTATACAACTATAGTCTTCCATTTTTCTCCTATAATAACTTATCCTATACACCCTGTTCTTTTAGACCCTCATTAATTAACTTTTTACCGACATTTAGCCACACTTTTTTTTTCTAACTCTCCCCACTCCCATCACTCACATTGCATTCTTAAACTTCCTACTTTTACGCACATTCAACATAATTTTTCCTTGCAATAAAACTAACAAAAGCTTCTGTTCATTTTCCTCCAGATTTGTTCAGTTTTAACCTTGTTCGAATTTAACCTGATTTATTTTTCAATCTAGCGCAAAAATCATCATGCTTTTTTACTTCAATACCTTCTATACCTACCCCAAATCTTTTATACTTATAAAACCTATTGTGCTTGAAGAATATATTGCTAACACACAAACCTTACTCTTCACAGAAATCAATCACCTTCCTCCCATTATCATTATCTCCCACAACCCCAGAGGCAACCTGTTATACGCATCTCTTTTTTCAATAACGCTACAGTATTAAGTCGCCAAACACGATTTAATCTAAAGCTCCTACCAGCTCATTCAACACATCATCAGATTAGCCCAGACAGTCAGCACTCTCCTCAGCATATCACTCTCAGATGGATCATATGATGTAACCCCACATACCTTGAACTTCTCAAACTAAAATTTAACCATTAAAGTTATAGTACTCACACAAAGAAAATCTACCATTGCTTTGTGTCACTGGTCACTCATCAGAATCGCAACTCCTTCTCTCTACTTCCCATTCCTCACCACTCCAACACACACACATTTCACTCCACATCACTCATCTTCACTAATTCCTTTCATCTCTGTTTCAGTCACATCAAACAAATCAAAATTTACAATTTTTAAATACATCCACACTTCTCTATTCTTCTCTTCATCATTTTTTCCTCTAAAATTCAATGTTCCAAGACGATTAATTCAATTCCGCAAGAAAATTCAAGGTCACTTACTGCGACCACGACCAGGTCAAGGGCATGCATAATCATTCCTAGGCTATTAATAAGTGGTAGCGGGTTCCTCAACCCAACTATCACTGTCCCTTTAGTAGCCTCCTACGACAGGCAGAACATACGCTGTGGGATTTTTTCTCCCCCCCATAACAGGATATATGAAAAAGGCGTTTTCTTTAGTAATATTAGTCCGCTTTTGATCTGTAAATTGCAAATTAGTGTTTATTTTTTTGTTCTGTTCCTTAAACTGTGGATATAAGCGCAAGAAGGGCGAACCATTGTTGGGCACTGGAGTATCATTGGATGTTACCCTATACCCCATCCCCTAATGAGAGGTAACTTCCATAGCTTTGAGAGCTTACTTCCCCTCCCTAATGTTTCCTTTAAAGCACCTCTTGCCGGCATGCAGCAACATATGTCTAGGAACAATACATTGTGTGAATTCTTTCTCACACACCACTAATATATATTATAATATATATATATATATATATATATATATAATATATATACTTATATATATATATATATACTATATATATAATATATATAGTATATAATTATATATATATATAATATATAATATATTATATATTATATTTATATAATATCACACTATCACATGCAAATAGTACCGCAGCTTAAATTTGTATGTAAATAAAGAACTATTGTGTGAAAGGTAAAGAAAATTGCTTTCCTCTGGGGTCGAACCAATGCATGTTGCGACTGAGACTGCATACCTCGGACGCTCTACTACCGACTGAGCCATCCCCTCTAACCCAAAAGTTAGATTCAAGAACAGCTTTCAAAACGACCGAGTCCCCTTCAAGGCGATATCACGGGTGGAAAACTGTTGATATCGCCTTGAAGGGGGGCTCGGTCATTTGAAAGCTGTTTTTGAACTACTCTTTTGGGTTGAGGGATGGCTCAGTCGTAGAGCGTCCGAGTATGTCAATCTCAGTCGCAACATGCGTTGGTTCTACCTAGAGAGGCAATTTTTATAATATATTATAATATATAAAGTTATTTATATATATATATTATATATAATATATATATATATTATATATATATTATATAATATATTATAGGTTGTAGAAGGAGTCTACAACGCCAATACGAACCATTGAATTTGGAAGAGAGATTGCTAGATGCATTTCAAAAAAGGAACAAAAAATCTGAGCAGTAGACTCGAGCAGTGGACACCTGATAAGACTGTGAAACTGATTGAATTGTATGTACACTTTTAAATATTATAATTAATATTATTATTATCTTAAATATTTATATTAATATGTTTGAAAAATTTATATTACTAGTGCTGAAAAACTATGTGAATTTTTGTTCAGTATTAGTTGTATTTATTAGTGGAGAGTCACTACACCAATTTTCAACATCTGCTACCGACTCTTCCGTCAGCAACAGACAGAGGCTTCACGTTCACCTGACCCAACTTCCCAAATATTACCACCCAGTTCATTGAATGAACATTTACAGGAGAATATATTACCAAACGTACCAATCAATGCAGTAATAGATATCTTAGTAAACCTAAATCAGCTTATAAATAGTCTGTCAAATTAATTCGCTGCAGCTCGAGATCAAGCTCCTCCACTGACTGTTACAACTGATTCCTCAGTCTTTCCCGAAATGGAGATTCCAGATACTGGGTCAAAAAAAAATGAACAAAATGTTCTAATAATATGTCAACTGAAAGTAACATATCGTTGATCAATCAAAAAACCGATAATATTAGTTTTAAATGGCAAATAAGTGATAAAAATCTTATTTCCCCAACCCCATCAAACTTTGCTAAACTAACACCTCTAGTAGTATTCCGATTATTTGCTCTGCTATGGAATCCACTGGTTTACCTAGTTAAAGATTCATGAAAGCTCCCTTGTCTATTCCTCATATTAATATATCTACAACCAGGGCTTTCTATTATGATATTATATATATATATTAATTATATATATCAAATATATATATATATGATAATATATATATATGTAATATACTATTATACTATATAATTTATGATCGGGAACGATTATGAAGATTTTTGCGATGACGATGAGATTATAGTACAATTTGTGACCGTGACCGATGACGATGCCGATGGACGAAAAATTCTCCGAAAGAAAAGTCAAATAATTTAAAAATTATCTCTCTCTCTCTCTCTCTCTTCTCTCATCTCTCCTCTCTCTCTCATAAAAAATCTATATTACTAAATATATATATATAATCTATATTCTCATATAATAATATATATATCTAATATATATATATGTATATATACTATGAGTTCTTATCTATATCATATCATATTCTCTTCATTTTGATATTATAATAACTTATTATTTATTTATATTATTTATTCATATATATACACGGTACTTTGTATTGGGAGTAACATGGGTTCCAACCCCGCTCCGAAATTAAATTTAAGCAGGGTTTCACACTGGATATTTGAATTGTGATTTCCCTGATTTCCCTGCATTTCCCTGACAAATTACGCAGATTTCTCTGACTCAGTCTCGTGTTCATTTTGGAGCGTTAAATTCATTATCTAAACTTCTTATGGTCCTATTTACTCCAGTCATACATTAATATTGAAAATTTACTTAGACACTGTTTACATCATGGATGAATAATGAACACGTAAGCATAGAATTATTTATTTTTTAGACTAGCAGCCTATCACCGTTCCCCACTCGCCGTCCGAACGAAACTCTGCTTTTTTAACGCCATTTCGCCAAACGATTGTAAACTGAGCATGATCTGTTAATCGCAAAGGAAATAAATTAACAGCTTACTTATATGGATTAGGTTGAATAACGTCACTGATCACAAAAGCTCTAAATGGGAGGATTTAGGTTAACTTTTCTTCGATATGGAGATATTTCAGGAGCGGTAGAGCGTCACAAGCGGGAACTAAATCGCATCTGAAAACTTTGTTTCTTAGATCAATGTCTCTTATACCAGACGATAGCTTTACTAATATATATATATATAAAAATTCTTCTTCTTGTTCTGTTTATGACTCTGAGATGTTTTCTAGCTCTATGGGAACAACTTTGATGGTTCTTACTCCCGTTCCAACAGGAATTTTTAATAGAAACACTTTTATGTTGACCCTAAAGCAGTATGTGCACTGTTCTTTGAGACATCAGACTATGTTCTTTCAGATTCTCGACAATAAAATTGAATTAATTTATAGAAACATCTTATGTCTCATGCGAAAGTATATCAGTCCTAATTAAAAATTGCTACATGTCACATAGACATTGATTCCCAGGTCTTAGAAAAAAAAGTAATAGTCTCTATGAAAGACATCAACAAGAATATCCAAAGGGTAAGAACCTGACTTCAACTGCAAAAGTAAGTAGTGTATTGTGAGCTTCTGCATTTCTTAGAAAAACTAGGGCAAGTGCATGTAATCATAATTTACAATTTTCATAGACAAGACAGATTTTTAAATTCTGCAAGCTACTTCACTATCTGGAAAATTTAAGCATTTTCAATACACCACTTCCTGCCATCAGTATTTCAGATCCGTACATATATTATTAATGCAAAGATGAAACTGATTGATAAACTGACTTTTCGTTGGTTATTAATAGAAACAGTCAGGTCATTACATCGGGTGAGTATGAATAAGATTTGTGATATGGGCATAATTTATCAGTGTCACACACTTTCACTATATTTGTATAATCAGAACACGTAACAAAAGAGTTTTTCAATGATGGTTAGGTCTGCGAGTTTTTGATAAAAGATGTGAAACTTCGGTTGGTGTCCATGTTTAGATAGGATCGAAGTTCATTTTTACATACTTGACAGTAGGCCTTGGAACTATCAAGGTCCTTTACCCAATACACCTAAACTGTGGTTAAGTTGACAGTCCACATTGTCGTTAAGTTTCGTTTTTTTTTGTTTGAAGTCATTTGTAATAAGAATAAATAATAAATACTTTTCCAACTGACAAAAATCAAAAATCACTTCGTCAAACCCTCAAAAAAAAAAAACACCTCAAAAGGTATAAATCCCTAAACAGAAAAAGATATAAAAGTCATAAGTCATACAGTCTTAAACACCATACACCAATACCTTCAATCAAAAGGAGAGACTTGAAAACCTCTACATAACAGAATAGGAAGAATATGTAGGAAATAGTGAACTAAAAATAGAAGAAACAGGATAGAAGTAGATTTTATGAATGTCATTTCATCTCACAACTCTATTTCTTCACTTAATTACAAATAACCTCTCTTTATTCAAATTATACGTAACGAGAAAAAAAATATAATCAAATAAATGAGCACCCTTGTCAAACTGGGATCATTCTTCATAATGTACTTCGAAAATTTTAAAAAAATTCCTGCTCTTTGGAATTTCCCTGACTTTCAACATATTTTAATTTTTTCCCTGACTTTCCTGACCATTTTTTTTTTCCTGACTTTCCCTACTTCCCTGACTTTCCAGAAAAGTGAACATTTAAGCGATCAAAAATTTTTGATTCTTAATCTCTTAATAATAATAATAAATAATAATAATAATAATGATAATTGATAATGTATGAGCAAAATTTTTGACCCTCAATGATAAAAAAATGATAAATGATATGAATGATAATGATATGATAATGATAATGAAAATGATAAGATAATGATTAATAATAATAATAATTATAATAATAATAAAAATAATAATAATAATATAATAATAATAATATTAATATAATAATTAATAATAATAATAATAATAATATAAATAATAATAATAATAAATAAATAATTAAATAATATCTAATAGATATTAATAATAATTAAAATAATAATATAATATAATATAATAATAAAAAATATAATAGTATAATGAAATGAATAATAGATAATTAAATAAATAATAATAAATTAATGATATGAAATATTTATTTAATGGAAAGAGGAGAATGTTTTGTGGCCGTAAACGACTTCTTAGGTAAGTGCTTGTTCTCTATAATGTAATGAAATATTTAGCAGGTCTTAAATGTAAGGTTTCAAGTTTGCAGACTGATAGCAATTAGTACCTAGTTAGGAATAATGTGAGTGTAGAAATATTAAAGATAAGGAGGAAGCTGTAAACGTTGAAAGTGCATTCCTTCTTCAACTAAATCTTTCTGCTCCTCATAGCAGTTCAAATCGTGCTTGTTATCTGGATTCAGGCTAGAGAGTGCGATATGTGGGTGACACATTCCTCGTTGTTCCAATCACTCTCGCCATTTTCGATTCAGCTAGAAATCGTTGCAGGAGACGCTTCGAGAGCCAACAGCGGGAATTTATCAAAACGAAGTGCGTTAACTTCCTGGTTTCCTATCGTAACTCTCTAGCAACATCTGTAAACTTCCCTTTCCTCTTATGGTTTGTTGTTAATTCCCCAGCTGAAAGGCAAATCTCTTCGGCTACTGATTCTTACAACTCTACCCTGAACGAGGCATTATTTCTTCCTCGCTCCTTCTCCTATAACTTTACGCTGGATTACGTTTGATCGGGTGCATAGCCTGAAATCTAATGAAGGATATGGCATTCCTCCCCAGGTTTTGAGGGAGTGTGCTTCCCGTGCTATCTCCGCCCACTCGTTCAAACTATATCTGCTCTATTTCATACTAGCACTTAGTTCCTCTCGGTGTGTTGGAAGCTCGAACACTAATTCACGAAATAAGGACAGCTCTGGATTCCCATCGTAACTATCCGCGCTTTAGCTCTCATGTAATTCTATCTAAGCTGCTTTGAACCCTTAAAACTTCACTTTTAAATGTAATTTATCGGAAACTCTCAATTTTCTTTCGATGCCAGTGCGGCTTTCAGCGTCGAGGTTCTTCTGGGATATACTTTCTTTTTACTCATAAATCCGCCCTTAGTAACTACGGGAGACTTGGTGGTGTCGCTTGACTATCCAAAGCATTTGACGAGTATGGCATGCGCGTCACCTTGTTCCAAACTACCATCTTTTGGGGTTTTCCCTCTTTCTCTTTGCTTAATTTATGTCTAGCTTTAGTTCATATCTCTAAATATCGGCTGTTGTAGATGGGGTGACTTCTTCTTTCATTTGTCAATAGTGGTGTTCTCAGGGTTCTGTCTATCTCCTACTTTATTCCTACTTTTCATTAATGAAAATCTTCTCTACGCTGCTAGATCTAATCTATCACTGCATATACCGATGACTCAACCATTCATTCTTCAGCAATTCAGATCCTTCTTTTAACTCTAGAATTGCCTCTTGTCCTAGTCGTTCTATTTTTACTGATCGAATTTCCGATTTGGTTCGTCTCAGCCTTGTGAAATCGCATTCTTTAAAACAGCAATCTGAAATCGTCCTTTCTAAAGCGTATCTAACTGCTGCTTCTATGGAGAAAATTTCGAAACTTTCCCATGCGCAGCGGCAAATTCTTTCTGTATACAAAACATTTATATAAACAAAAAAATGTGTCTTCCCTATCACCTATAATGCTCCGAAAGTTTCGTACTGATCGGATGAATAATAAAAAGGTTATTGCGATTTTCCATTTATGACTTCCCCTGTATAACAGGAAAAAAAATACTTTTTATCTATTGAAAATACACAAAACATTTAAAAAAATGCATTCAATTTTGCATCAGAAAGTGTTAAAACCTAATAATCATAGAATTGATGATTACTCCCCCTAAAAAGTTAGGTACCCCTACCCAGAACGCCCCATAAGAAGCAAATGAAATATATTAATATTATCACCTTTTGTTTAATTATGCATGTTGTGATGTACCTCGATTTGATGAAACATGTCATATACAAGCGTAGCTACTGCTTCGAAAGAATTGCTAAATTAAATATCTGAGAGTTTATTTTTATTACAACCCATTAAATAAAGAAAAACAAGGACCGAATTCAAAACTTCGAAAAAGGAATCAATTACCTGAAATTTAGCGGTGATCGGTAAAATTTATTTCTAAAGTAAATATAAACAATTAACATATCTCGCACATATATCATCCTCGAAACAAAAATGCCTTTTGACACCAAAAATCCTCGGTTTCTTCCAACCCTAATTCTATGATACTTTAATTTAATTTTTGTTTTCCGCTGTGAGTTCTCCAAAATTTCCCAAGGACAAACTGGTTTCTTTTCTAATTTCGAACATCTTGTGAATAACAAAAGAAGAGTCTTCGACTATGATAATTTGTGAATGAGTCTCAGGTGTTAGCTACCCTTAATGAATCCCGAAGAGTAACAAGAAACAACAATGGAAACGAGAAGTTCTTCGAATTCAGATGAATAAAACGACGCTCCCCGAGCGACGAAAACAAAGGTACAATCATCAAACATTTCCAAAAGAGCAAAAAAGAAGATATATTAGTGCAAGAGACGAACAAACATTAATCAAAAGAGGCTTCAACTTTTTCACAAGATTGATCAAAACAAACCTCTCAGAGAAAATCTTAATTTTGAGTTTTTAATCTCCCATTTTCAATGGAAAATATCTTCAAGAGAACAAAGGGAATCCAAAACTTGAAAGCTCAATTAACATTCACATAAATATATATATATATATATATTTATATATATATATATATATATATTATATATATATATATATATTATATAATATATATATATATATATATATTATATATATAATATATAATTATATATATATTATATATATATATTAATATATATATATATATATATATATAATATATTAAATAAATTTAAAATATAATTATAATAATATATATATATTATATTATATATTATTATATATAATATATATTATATATATATATACTATATATTATATATAATATATATATATATATATATTAATATATATATATATATACTATATATTATATATATATATATATATTATATATATATATATTATATAATATAATATACATAACGCTCGTTGTTCTTGTGCAAGGGGGTGCTGCTTTATATATATTATATATATTATATATTATATATCTATATATATATATATATATATATATATATATATATATATATATATATTATATATATATATAATTTATATATTATATATGATATATATATATATTATAATATGTGCGGTAATGTAAAAAAAACACATCTCACAAACTACAATAGCTACGGGAATTTTATTTAGAAATGTTAAAATAAAAATAAACAAAAATTGGCTAATTTTTTGGGGGGAAAGCTCGGCCGGGCGGGGGACGATAGTATATATATCATATATATATATATATATATATATAATCTATATATAATATATATGCAACGTAATATATTATATATATTATATATATATAATATTATATTATTGTATATGTATATATAATATATATATATATATATATAAATATATTATTTATATTATTATTATATAATATATATAGTATATAATATATAGTTAATATATAATATATATATATGATATATAAATATATATATATATATATATATATATACGGTATATATATTATATATATATATATAATCGTGTGTCCTTTGTGTGGTAGAAGCTATGCGGGATATATGCTATATTATATATTTTAATTTTTTATATATTTTTTCCCATCCAATTTATTCGCCTGATTTAATCGAATTTAATAATTAATTAAATCCTATTTATATATATGCAGGTAAAATTTCTTTATGTCTGATATATATATATTATATATATATATATATATATAATATTATATATATATATATATATATAGTATTATATATAGTATATATACTAATTATTGTAAAGGTATTACACGGCAATGTGGGGGCTCGAGCCGACGGGAACACAGGGGGGGGGACGTTTTCCATACCGCGTAGGAGAGGGGCGGAGGAACCGCCGCGACACCAAATACCAGATCGGAGGTTCGGAGACCCCTCAGGAGGGGAAGAAATTAGTCTCCCGTAGTTCCGGAAGGCGAGAACCGACTCCTGCCATCGTGCGGTAAACCCTTGGGGTATTTCTTTAGTTATAAAAAAAAACAAAATTTAATAGAAAAGTCTATTTTATTTAACGAGTAACTATAACAGGTCTCTAAATAGGCCTTTCTATAAATTATTAAAGTAATAGTTTTTTTTTTGTTATTTTTACTTTTTTTTACATTTTCCTAACTAAACTTTTACCAGGATTCCAAAATGTATTCCTTTTCCCCCCTATAGCTATTGTAGTTTTTTGAGATATGTTTTTTAATTTTTTTATTTTTTATATTTTTTTTTAACATTTTTCCAGATAAAACCTAAAGCAGATTCCGCGAATGTAATTCCTTTTCCGGTAGCTGTTGTAGTTTTTGAGATATGGATTGTGGCTCTTCTAGAGCTGACCATATATATACCTTATAATATATATATAGTATATATATCTTATATAATATATATATATATGAATATATATATATTAGTATATATATATATATATATAATTTATCAGTATATATTATATATATATATATATTTATATAATTAATATATATATATATTATATATTATAGGGGTACAACTGGAACTGAAATTTTCAGTTCGGCCGGAACCGGAATTAGCCGGAATCACAAAAAAATTCCGGCCGGAAACGGAATTACTTTATGAACTTTCCTTCAACTATAAAGAAATTTAAAAAAAAAAATATTTCATTTACTTTTAACATAAAATCTTATATTTACAACGCCATCTTCATGAACATATGGAAAAATCATCATTGAAAGAGAATATCTGGAAGTCCAAAAATTTTTAATAGTAAAATGCGAGTCTTGTAATTTTCTAGAACAGGAGGAAAACTAATAAGAGAGCCTATAAGAATCCGAGCAGCGTGAAGATAGTGAGTTTGGAGAGTTCTCTGCCCCCAAAAAGATTTGACATATCAATGATTGAAATCACAAAAAATAAATAAAAATGATTTATATTACAGAGTAACCAGCCATTCGCAGTCACAGAAGAGAGGGTATTTATAGAATTTATTGGCCATTTTCAAGCAATATATCTATTTCTAGTAAGACATAAATTTTTTGTAGAGAAATCAGCAAACTTCATACAGGAAAATTGAGATCAGCAGTATTCGACGAGAAATCTAAGGCTGATCAGATAGTCACATTTACTAAAGTATCATATGAGGCTAAATAATTGAAACGACCCATTTATTTATTCTAACTGCACTCTGGTTACAGCTGAAGTTTGATAAAAATGAGTGTCCTCATTGCAGATTTCCTAGGTCTCTGACATCTGGAATTAAAGTCTACTATGAGTTTTGAAATTAACGATGATAATTGGGAAATTTCTCTAACATAATCCATTTGATCCTCTCGAGATAGAGCATATAACCGGAAACTTGGAACTGTTTTAGACAGATAACAAGGTTTTTGTCTTGTTTTTTTTCATAAACTTCAATTTTATTCAAGATGCCCTTATTTTCTCAAAGAACAGTGTGATTTAATACAGAAATGTAATATTTTGTACCATTTATAAATCATTCAAGTTTTTAAGCTGTAATGAAACTTAAAAGAATACAAAGAGACTTGATCCACATGCTGCAAGCCTACTTATGCAAATTTCCATAGATGTTAATGACAAGGTGGAATACCAACATTTTGATTCTAGAAAGAATGAATGTTTAAAAAAGACTCTGTCAAGTTTAATATTATAGAACAATCATCATTTAAGCTTGACTGCTAATAATGGCAAATATTTGAAAAATTCTAAGAGTTTTGTGCAACCATTTCTCATGGTTACAGGAACTATAAGGCAAAATCAAAAATATCAATTTTCTACATATTTGAGCTCTCCAGCCCCCAATATTTAAATTTCCTCCTCAACCTGAGGAATGAACAGCAGAGAATCAAGAAGAGTCTGATGAAAGGCCATTAGAGTTTAGATTTTAACATAAAAGGAAGAGAAAGTACAATAGACATATATCTCAAACAAGATAATGGTTTTAAATACTGCAGTAGGGCCCCAAAGATACTAACTGACTTTATTTCTAATGAAATAAAGAATAGAATATGAAATGATGCTTGAAGAAGATAATTGCAAATATTGAAGGTAGAAGTGATCAATAGTAAGTAGCAGTACAGAAAGAAGGTTCAGTGCGATGAGTCACTTCAGAAACGGCAATTATCTACAATAAACTTAGATTTTCCAAGGCAAGCCTCAAAATCATCAAGGAGCAAAGATAAGAATTACGGCAAAGTTACTTAGTTTTTATTAGTTTGAAGAAAGTGAAAGTGACAGCGAGTCGTTAGTGTAAAAAGGAAAAAAAGAAAAATCAGTGGCTTTTAAAAGGTGAAATCTTAAAGAAATTTGACATTTTTTTACCGATAGAATCAATTTCTACTCTGGAAATAGAGGAGAATTCTTAATTTGGTGCTGGTGGAACAGTAAACAGAGCTAAAATTCCCAACATAGCAACATGTTCAGAATTACTCCTACAGCAATATTTTTCGAGAGAAATAGAAATTTTTTCATTTTTCAGTTAGGTATTGGGGTGATTTTGACCTTGAAACAAAAGTGAAGCACAACAAGTTTCATTTAGTACTTATTATTGATGGGACGATCAATCGGAATCACCATCCAGCATCGAAAAAATCGGCGATTTTTCTGAAATAGGAAAATAATTTTTTTTGTTAGAATCGAAATCGGATTTGGAAATTATTTAAATATGATACTATATATAATATATATAATATATATATATATATATATATAGTAATATATATTATATATAATATATTATATTAGTAATATATATACTTATAGATAATAGTATATAAGTGGTTTTTTGCAGATTAAATTTGAATTTTAATGTGAATTCTTATAATCATATTATTTTGAGGTAAATTTTGGTAAACTTTTATTTAAATATACTGTAGGTTGTGATTCACTGTATGAAGTATGAATACTACACAAGGCTACTATTATATTTTGTTAAAAGATGGGCTATGGGTTTTATAAAATAAATCTCTTCCAGCAAATTTTTTCTCAGTAGATTAGTAATTCCGGTTTCGGCCGGAATTTTTCAAAATTCCGGCCCCGGAACCGAAACCGAAAAAATGTCAAATTCCGGCGGGAATTCCGGCCGGAACCGGAAATTCCGTACACCTCTAACCTATATATATATATAATAAAATTTATATATTATATATATATATATATACTATATCTATATATTAATATATTATATATATATATATATATATTATTATATATTATATATAATTTATTATCTATATATATAATATAATATATATTAGAAATTTACCTTAGCGAATCGAAATGTTTTGAAAAACAATCAGTTAAAATTGCAAAATGATCGAAACTTAAAGGGAATGAAGTTCAAAAAGAAAAAAATATCAGGCAAGAACATTTCCCCAAAAAACTTTTTTTTTTGGGTTTTCCAGCTTACCTTTATTAGCTACGATCACGGTAACAGATCTCGCTCGGATTGCATAAGTAAAAATATACGGTATAGAGTTATTTTCGGAACAAAAGATTTTTGAAGTTCTCATTATTTTCTATGGAATAAATTGTTCGACAGAAAATTATATATATATATATATATATATATAACTATATATATATTTAATATTTATATATATATATATATATATATTATATATTATATATATATATATATATAATATATATATATAATATATATGAGAAGAGAGAAGAGAGAGGAGAGAGAGCGAGAGAGAGAGAGAGAGAGAGAGAGAGAGAGAGAGAGAGGGAGAATAGCGATAGAGAGAGAGAGAGAGAGAGAGTTTACAAGAATATACAATATCTGTTTAGTAGTTTTGGCTTAGTTCTGAAATTTTGGGGGGGCTGCAGTTCCGCTAATGGTGCACATATAACACACTGTACTATATATATATATATATATATATAATATATATATTATATATATATTATTATATATATTAATTATATATATATTAGTTATATATATAATAATATATATATATATATATATATATATATATATATATATACTATTAGGAGTGTACGAACCAGAATTTTTGGTTCCTGTCGGAACCGAAATTAGCTCGGAATTCCCAAAAAAATTTCGGCCGCAACCGGAATTTCCTAATTGAACTTTCTCTTTAGTCTATAAAGAAATGTAAAAAAATAATTTATATAGGTTGAAATATAAAAAATCTTTTATATACTGTTATATATATATATATATATATTATATATATATATTAATTATATAAATATATAGTATAAATAATTATATATATATATATATATTTATATTTATATATATATATATATATGGACCGACGGGCCTCGGCCAAAAATCAGGAAAAACCGGGTTTTCTACGGGGTTTACTGTAAATTTACACTAAATAATAGAGGTTAAATCAAACAAAATTAAAAAATATATTTTATTCCATACTCCTTTGTTATAATTTGATGCAAAATATATAAACCATACCTAAATAATAATAATTTTTTTTTTGGTATTACTATGATTTTCAAATGAAATTGAGGCCAAAATTATATATTCCGAGTTTTTTAACATAATAAAATTCATAATGTTGATATATCAAGAATTCGGAAAAGGAAAATAAAATATTGTTAAAAATATTATGTATTTTTAGTTAATTAAAGTAAATTTGTTCAACAAATACAAATGTTTTGCGATCTCTTTTCAATATTATTTATTTAATTGAATTAATAATATTAATATATATATATATATAATATTATTATATATATATATATATATATAAATAATATTATATATATATATATAATTATGTATATATTATATATATATATAATAATATATAATTATATATATATCTATATATACTTTAGAGAGGAAGCCCTTTGATTCTTTTTTAGTATTATGCTCTTACTGTCACTTCATTTTCTTTGTCATGGAGTCAAAGTCAAACATTGGTAAAGACCCTTTTTTTATGTAAATAAAATGCAAAAAGTAAACTAAAACTTTGCTTAAAATTCTGAAGAGCCTCTTCAAGGCTAAGGGCTGGATTTCTTTCTTGATCTTCTCAGTTCAAGTGTGTTTCAGTTGGTCTGCTATTTTCTTCATGGTGTTGTTGAAATTTTTTGAGGTTTTCAGATATTCATTTTTGTATTAAATGTTTCCATATCTTCCTGCATGCTATTGTAGTTGTTACTATTATATAAATGCAAAAGGATTCCTTGATTTTGCGATGGTTCCGTGTGATTGATATTTCCGATCATCTTTATATTGTTGAAATTTGATAAAGTGGCCTGTGTTACGCCTATGACTTTTTAAAGCTGAATTTATAAGAATTGTTGTGCAGGTCATCTGTATGTTGATTTTTTTTCTTCTTTGCAAATCTATGGTTTCACCTATTTATTTTATTGAAGTATTGCAGGGGATGTGATAATATACAGCTTTGGGGGAGATTTTTCTTTCGTTTTGGGGGGTTGAGAATGTTTTTTAAGGTGATGTTATTAGATGGATGAGGGTATATTTTTTGGTAATATTTTGTTTTAAACGAATATAATGGTAATTGAGGATTGGTAAAAAGGAGGTGTTGCTATTTTTTCGGGGGGAAAGGTGCTAAGTAAACCTCTTTTTGCCATTTGTTAAATGCTTTGTGATAAAATCCTCAGGATAGTAACAGTGATTGATAGTATTGTTGGTGTTTTTAGTTCTTGTGCTAGAAGAGGGGAGAGCATATACGAAAGGCACGGAGAAATAGAGATGACAGAACAGCTAATTTTGTTTGGGGAATGATTAGATAGCCAATGTATATAGTTTGGTGCGAATGTTGGTTTTCTTTATATAGTAAATTGCAAGTGATTGTTATTCCATGTGATTAAGGTATCGAGGAAGGGGATAGAGTTGTTGGAAGGCATTTCTATCGTATACTGACTGAAGGATGAATAGAGTTTATATAGTTTAGGACATCATTAAAGTTGGTGTTGTGAGGGAGGGAGACAAAATGTCATCTACATATATATTTAATCCATAAACTATTGTTTAATGAAAGGGTGGGTAAAATTGGATAAATTCTGTTAGTTCATATATGATGTTACTGAGATGGGGACAGTGGGATCCCATATTATTCAGCGCCGAAATTTTGTTTGTAATATTTGCCATTAAATGAAAGAAGTTATATGTGGTAATGAGAGATTAATGAGCTTTTTAATATAATGAAAACGGGAGGCCAATCTTAATCAATATGGAATAACAATACTTTGCAATTTTACTATATATAGAAAACCAAAATTCGCACCAAACTATATACATTGGCTATCTAATCATTCCTCAAACACAAAATTAGCTGTTTCTGTCATCTCTCCTTTCTCCGGCACTTTCGTATATACTCTCCCCCTCTTCTAGCACAAGAACTAAACTAAATACATCCCAAATACTTTCAAATCACTTTACTATCTGTTTTTCATCACAAAAGCATTTAATAAAGCAAAAAAGAGGTTACTATAGCACCTTTCCCCCGAAAAAAGCATCCTTTTTACCAATTCCTCCATTACCATTATATTCGTTAAAACTAAATTTAACCAAAAAAAATGTTACCCTCATTCCATCAAATCACAATCACCTAAAAACATTCTCAAACCCCCAAAACGAAAGGAAAATCTCCCCAAAAGCTGTATAAATCACATCCCCTGCAATATCTTGGCATAAAATATTTCAATAAATCAAGATTTGCAAAGAAAAAAAATCAACATACAGATGACCTGCCACAACCGCATAAATTCAGCTTTAACAAGTCATAGTCGTAACACAGGCCACTCTATCAATATCAACAATATAAAGATGATCAGAAATAGCAATCACACGAACCATCGCAAAATAATGGAATCCTTTTGCATTTATAATAAGTAACAACTACAATAAGCACCCGTGAAGTTAAATAGATTTTATAAAAAATGCAATATCTGAAAACATCAAAATTTTCAAACACCATGAAGAAAATAGCAGACCAACTGTAACACACTGAACTGATAGATCAAAAAGAATTAGTCCTTAGCTGAGAGGTCTCGCTGTCCGGACGAAAATTAAGCTTTTCCTTTTAATTTATTTCATAAAAAAAAGTGTCTTTATACAATTTTTAATTTGTGTAACATTTTCTTAAAAGTAAAAGTGACAGTAAAGCATAATACTAAAACAGAATCCAAGGCTTCCTCTCTAAAGTAAATATATCACTACGATAACGTAGTTCTTAAAATATAATATAATATCTATATATATATTAATTATAATATATATAATATTATATATATATATATATAATATATATATATATATATATATATATAATATATATTTATAATATATAATATATATATATATATATTTTCAATACAACTTTTCTTTCTAGAAATCTTTTATTTATCCAAATTTTCCCTTTCGAAAATATTTATTTAATTGAATAATTAAAGGTATTCCTTTTTTAATTTAAATTATTAATTAATTGAAATTATATTTTATTTTCATCCTAAGTTTTAAGACTTTCAGTGCTTTTGACTTACATTTCTAATTTTACCTAACCCCGGCCCCGGCCCCGGCAAAATTCCCGCACCGGTCGGTCCCTATATTTATATATTCATTAACAGATTTTGATAAAGATTTTATTCATTAATTGATTACAGATTTGTCATATTAATAGCCTCATAAAATTGCTTTAAAATGCCATCATTCGTAAAAGATTTTTTATTATTAATAATGTTACAAAATCTTTAATAGAGTGTAAAATATGCCACAAAAAAATAAAACTAGGTAGTTCACCAAAAACATTTAATACAACGCCACTTCATAAACATATGGAAAATCATCACCGAAGAGAATATCTGGAAGTCAAAAATTTGGATAGTAAAAGGGAGAATCCTGTATTTTCTAGAACACTGGACACCCAAAATAGCGAAAGATCGAAGCCGTGAAAACCAAGTCAGTCTTGAGGAAAATTTCTTTTTCCAAAAAAATTTGCCATATCAATGACCCCAAATCACAGGTAAATAATAAATTTTATTGCAATGAGTAACCAGCCATTCACAATCACTGACAAGCAGGGACTCAAAGAACTTGTTCCCCACCTTCGTCCTAAATATCTTATTTCTAGTAGAAAATATTTTCTTGTAGAGAGATGATGTTGCCAACTTCATACAGTAAATTGAGATCAGCAATATTCGAGAAGTTATCTAAGGCTGATCAGATATCATTTACTACAGATATATGTATAGCTAAATATTCAAACGAGTCATTTATTTCTTAACTACTCACTGGCTTACGCCAGTTTGAGAAAATTGGACTATTTCTTATTTGTATAAGGTTATATACTATATATATATATATATATATATATATAATATATATAATATATAAATATATATATATATATATATATATTAATCTATTATAATATATATATATAATTATATATATATTATATTATATATATAATAATATATATATCATATATATATATATAATTATATAGATATATATATATATATTGGATTTTTAAATTTTGAATTTAAATTTATCTTATTATTTCCTATATTTTGCGATATTCTGATAAAACTTTAATTTCCAATAATACTGTAGGTAATGTAATACACTGTGTATGAATACTACACAAGGCACCATTATATTTTGTTAAAAGATGGGCTATGGGTTATGTAAAATAAATCACTTCCAGCAAATTTTTTAATTATCAAATACATTAGTAAAAATTTCGGCCGGAACCGGAAAAAAATTTCAAATTCCGGCCGAAACGGAATTCCGGTACACCTCTAATATAATATGAAACCAAAGTTTCACTCAGCAGGAAATATATATAGATATATATATAATATATATAATATAACTATATTATATAATATATATATATATATTATATATATAATATATATATATATATATATTATATATATATATATATCTATATATATATATATATATATATATATATATATATAAGTACGGGCAGAAAAGAAAATCAAATACTTTCATGTCTGATATTGTACAGTATTAGTGGGGCGGCATAAGTTGACAAAGAGTAAGAATCTTGCACTATGTGGCAGATCATGATATAGGGTCCAATTTTCAATTAATAATATTAAAAACAAACAGGCTATAGTGGCCAAGCTAATCTGCCCTGGGTCAGGCCTCTAGCCTGTTTGCAGTAAAGTACTGAAATACGTAATATAAAGGAGAATAACTAGCAACAAAAATTTACTTATTTATTTTGTGACAGAATCATGATATTGGATACTTATTTACTAGTAAGGTGGACAGTTTGCCTATAAAATTCTGCCGTATATATACTATATATATTATATATAATATATTATATTATATTATATATAATATATATTATATATATATATATAAAATATATATATATATATATATAATATAATATATATATAATATATATATATATATATATATATATAGTATATATATATATATAAATAATATATCTATATATTATTACTATATATATATATATAATATATATACTATATATATATATATCATAATATATATATATATATATATATATATAATATATATATATATATATATATATATATATATATATATATATATATATCCGGGAAAGGCAAACCGGCTTTTTGACTGGTCAAAAAATGAGCCCGAATGAAAAAAATAAAAATAAAAAAATAAATAAATAAAAAATAAATAAAAAAAAAATAAATAATTAAAAAAAATAAATAAATAGTAAATGTTTAATTAATATTAATTATAGCCTTTCAAAGTATTGAGACTGCATTGGTCTCTGCTCCGCACCGCTCCACATCGCATCGCACAGCACCGCACCACACCTAGTAACGGATGGAGTTTACAACATGGTATCTCCCTCAAACTTGACACCCACATAGTGGGTGACGTAACCTCGTCGTACACGAGGTTACGTGGCCGTGCAACCCCCGGAGGGGAGTGCTGGCCCCTCCAACTAGAAAATGACCACAGAATGATGAAACTTGGTATGCACCCTTATAAGGTAACTTCGTCGTAGACCATTGCATCACAAAACGTAACCTACTCCCCTACAAAGAACCTAACTATCATACTTACCAAGGCTTGAGGCTATATGAAACAGATGTTCAGTTAGGCTTACCCGGTAGGCTTACTATTAGGGTTACTTTCATGTTTATACAAAAGTTTTTCACGAATGCGCTCACTCATCAACATAACCTCCTCAATCTTTACTAACATAAACGGACATTTTTTTTCAGGACGATCCACTACTTGAGATCACTCCTAGAGAGTATGCATGAAGACCCATCTCGGATACATAAGGGCACAGCCCTTTGGTCTGTGCCCTTACCGGTTTGCCTTTCCCGGGTATATATATACGCAGAATTTTATCAGGCAAACTGTCACCTTTACTACTTATATATTATATTATATTATATTATATTTTATAATATATTATTATTAATAATATATTATATATATATATATATATATATATATTATATATATATATATATATATGTGTGTGTGTGTGGTTATGTGTATATGTGTGTGTGTGTGGTGTGTGTTTGGTGTGTGTGTGTGAGTGTGTGTGTGTGTTGTGTGTCGTGTGTTGGTGTTGTGTGGAGAATACGCACCAGGGTTGAAAATCCACGATATTAACTTTAATCAGTATCTATAACCTGTAATTCCCCAAGAAGCTATCTTCTCTTAAATATAATTTTATTAAAGGAAATTTTTTTTCAGACTGGTAATTTGACTAAGATATTATAAGATATTTCATTTCAATGTCAGATTACTATATAGATAATAAGAAAGTAAAGTAAGAAAGAAATAAAAGTTAACCTTGAGAGGAAGATCAGTAGGCTTGAGGATGTCATCTTTCGCACCGCATTCAAGGCACAGCAGGACATGTCCACAATTGCTAACCGAGTTCTATAAGCCGCTGGAACTCGTACAGTGCTTGTGCTTTGTTTATAGCTATTATGTGCCTAGCTCAACCCAATATAATAATAAAGCTATTGACATATACAGATAGAAGGGATGGAAGAAAGAAGTATAGGATTTTATTGTTTTTATTTACTATGATAGATATTTAATTAATTTTTACTCAAATTAAATTTAATTACCTATTAATTAATTAATTATTTTTATCCATAAACAATTTTAGTTTAATATTTACAATAGAAGTATGTGGACCAAAGGGTACCATCTACTTCTGAAATTTACAACCACTTAAATCTAATAACAAAGGTAAGTGTTCTGTGTAATGTAATTCCTGTATTATTTATCATATTATAGAATAATTAACATATTGAACAACAAATAAATGCTAACATAACAAAGTTTTAACTTGTCAATTCCTGTCAACATAGCATGCTCTAACATTACTTTACATTTCAAAAACAAAATCTGTGATAAAAATATTCTTAACACTCACTACATACGCAATCATTACACTGGCCAACAAAAAAAAATTCTTTTTTTTGCTGCCAAGGATATTTTATCGAATTTATAGTATAATCGGGTGTGCTGATTTCAGAAATGACATTAGTTTTCCAAGATTGGCTCTAGTTCTTGAGATACAGGGTGTTCCAGATTTACTCTTTACAAATATCTTTTTTAATGCATATTTTACAGTAATATCGTTTTATTTCTTTTTAAGGGGCTTACCTTTATATATAATTTATTTTTTTCTATTTTCAGAACACTATGAGTACTTCACGAAGAGCCTGTTTGAATAACCCCAATGTATTCTGCTACATCTGTGGTGAATATTGCCAGGAGAACCAAAGAAGAAATATTAACTATAACTTTGTGAAGCAGCATATCTGGCAAAATACTTTGGGAATGAAACTCGAGACCAAGATAAGTATTGGGCTCCCATATGGTCCCTTAAAAAACGTGTGTCGACATTTAACGTCAGTGGTAAAAATGGCCGATAATAAAAGGTTTAAAATTTGGTGTGCTATGGTATGGCGGGAGCCAAAGAATCACCACAGTGACTCTTATTTTTGTTGGTTAATGTGAAAGTATCAATCGGTACAAGAAACGTATATTTGAAGTGTTCCGGATTTGACATCAGCAAGGCGACCTGTACCACACCCCGACGATGTCCCCATCCCAGTGTTTTCACTACACTCCAGACCTAGCATTGTCTGATGAAGAAGATATCCAGGATTGGTGTGAACACGTGCGAGATAGTGGGTAGTGATATGAAGAAAGTACTTCTACACAGCAACAGTTCTCCAGGAAGAGATCAATGATTTAGTACGAGAGTTAAGTCCTTCCAAGCAAGATTCTGAGCTTTTAGCAATCTAGACCTAGTGAAAGAACTGTCTCAAAGGCCGAATGTAAAAATAACTTTTTTGGGACAAGAGAGGTAGTACTTCTCCTCCCATATTTCATTGAAGAAGACCTAGTATACTGGAAAATCCCTGGACTCCTACTCCCAATGGGGTTACCTAAATACCGACATGAAGATTGGCGATTGTTTATGGATTGTTCAACGAGAAGCTTGAAGGGTGTTTGTACAATGGGAATAGTTATGCATCGATTCCAATAGGTCACTCAACACAAAACTGAAAGAGGAATATGAAAATATAAGAATGGATCTAGCAGAAGCTTAGATATAATGAACAACAGTGGTCTATATGCCTTTGATTTGAAGATGGTCAACATCTTTCTTGGGCACAAAGCGGATATTCTAAGTACCCTTGTTTCATATGCTTTGTGGGATTGTAGGGCTAAAGAAGACCACTGGGAAAAAGTTGTATGACTTGCTAGGGAAATGAAATATGCTGTAGGTGCATCAAATATCATTAACGAACCCTGGTTGACAGGGGAAAAATTAATTTCACCACTCCACATCACAAACTAGGACTGATGAATGCACTTGTTGGGCCCTAGACAAATGATGTGAATGTTGTCAAATATATTTGGCAGATTTTTTCCAGGGTTTGAGTATGGAGAAACTCAAAGCTGATATCTTTAGCGGCCTTAATTCGCCAATCATCAAGGAATGACAATTTTCAAATAAATTCCCTGACTGATGTTGAAGCATCTGCCTGGGAAAAGTTTTGTCTGGTTGTTCAGAACTTTTTTGGGCAACCATAAATCTGCAAACTATTGTAGAACTCGTACAGAAAAGGCTTTCAGACTTCAAAAATTGGAATGCTAATACGAGCATAAAAGTCACTTTCTACATAGTCACTTAGATCGGTTCCGGATAATCTAGGATGTTATCAGTGAGGAACAAGGTGAGAGGTCCCATCAGATATCAAGGTGATGCGAAATACCCAAGGAAGATGGGATAACACACATGATGGCAGACTATTGTTGGAGCCTTCAACGTGATTGTCCACATTCTGCACACAGAAGACAGTCATATAGACAGCGATTTGTAATGCATTAATTGTGATTTCATTGTACTGAATTGAATGTTTTGACCTATTAGCATTTTATTTACGTACTCATTAACAATTTGATATATATCTTTCGTGTTTTTTATTGTGAATTACGTTACAACCTAACATAAATTGTTGTTATTAATGTATTTTTGTGACCACCCTGTATCTCAAAAACTAGAGCCAATCTAGGAAAACGGGTCATATTTCGGAATCAAGGGCAACAAGTTCCTATAAAATGACCTTCAAATGTTTTGCCGCAAAATCTTTGTTGGCCAGTGTTATTAATACAACATAAAAAAAAGTTCTTTGTATGAACATAACAAGGAATTTTATTAAAAACATTTTGTTTTTACTAAATTATTTTATTCTTTAATTATTATGTTTTACATTTACATATTACTTTATTTATTTTTAACTTTTTTTTCAGCTGCGATTTAACCAAAACTTACTTTAGGGTTCAGCATCCACCTCCGGGGGTGCACGGATACGTAACCTCTCCTACGACGAGCATACGTCACCATCTGTTGGGGTGCTAAGTGTGGCGGAGATACGATGTCTTTTAAGATCACCGTTGCTGGGGAAAAATGTTGAAAACAACTAAAGTAATATATAAATGTAAAAACATGCTAATTAAAGAATAAAAAGATTTAGCAAAAACATAAAATGTTTTTAATAGTATTTCATATTATGTTCATACAGACAACTTATTTTTCAATTGTTTTAATAATAATGATTGAGTAAGTGATGTTAATAATATTTTCATTACAGAATTTGTTTTTGAAATGTAAATAATGTTACAGAATGCTATGTTGACAGCAATTGATAAGTCAAAACTTTGTTATGTTAGCATTTATTTGTAGTTCAATATGTTAATTAGGATACATGATAAATGTTACTATGATAATGTTAAATTAACATTGATATGATATAGATGTGATAGAAAATGGGATAGGTTAAGTTTTAAGGGTAATGTTAGTTACTTTGCTCCTGGTAAACAGAAAACTTTGTTAACGAAAACAGTTTATTCGTACGTAAGGCATGTTAGGTATGTTATGTCACGTTATACTGGGTTGGATCAAGTTATGTTATGTAAGCTTTAAAGATATTATAATTTTATGATAGCAATTATTCGTCGATTAGTATTGTAGATAGGTTAGGTTATAATAAATTTCTGTATGTTAATGTAAAATTAACATTGGTGTAATATAGATATGATAGAAAGTGAGGAAAGGTTAAGTTTTGTAGGTGATGCTAGCTTATTTACCGTAGACATGCAATAAACTTTTATTAATCTTTGCAATTTATTCTTTCGCAAGGTATGTAATATATGTTATGTTCTTAGTTTAGGTGGTTTTATGTTAGTTTTACAAATGTTAAAACTTTGTTAAGTTAGCAATTATTAATTTATCAGTATGAAAATAAGGCTAGGTTATGATAATTTTTTTGCTAAGTTTTGATAAATATTACTATATTAAATGTAAAATTTGCGTTGATATGTTTGAGATATGTTGGAATAGTGGGATTAGGTTAAGTTTTGTAGGTGATGTTAGCTACTTTACTGATAAGGTGTTAACTTTGTTAACGTTAGTAGTTTATTCGTTCGTAAGGTATGTTAGGTTTGTTGTTGTACATTGTTCTTAGTTTAGGTTGTTATGTTAGCTTTATTGATGTGAAAACTTTGTTATGCTAGGTATGTTACCATATGTTATGTTCTTAGTTCATGTAGTGTTATGTTAGCTTTAACGATGTTACGTTCTTAGTTCAGGTAATGTTATGTTAGCTTCATCGATGTTAAAACTTTGTTAGCAATTATTCGCTGATCTGTATGAGAGATAGGTTATATTATGATAAATTTTTATTAGGTTTTTGTCATAGATGTATTAAAAAAAGAGGGGTTTTGTTAAGTTTTGGGACCAAAATGTTAGGTATTTTACCGCTAATAAGTAGCGAACTTTGTTAATGTTAACAGTTTTATTTGTACGTAAGGCAAATTAGGTATGTTATGTTATGTTCTTAGTTCAGGTAATGTTATGTTAGCTCTATCGAGGCTAAAGCTTTGCTATGTTAGCATTTGTTCGTTGTTCAATCTGATAGATAGGTTAGGTTCTAATAAATTTTATTAATTTTTGTTATAGATGTTAGAAAAGTGGGTTTAGGCTACGTTTTGGGGTAATGGTAACTACTTTACCGCTGATAAGCTGAACACTTAGTTAACGTTAGCATATTATTCGTACGTAAGGTATGCTAGGTATGTTATGTTACGTAATGGTCTTAGTTTAGGTGATGATATGTAAGTTTTACTGATGTTAAAACTTTGCTTAAGTTGATATCAATTGATAAGCGAGAAACTTTGTTATATTAGCATTTGTTCGTACTTTAATATGTTAGTTAGGTTATGATATGATAAATATTTTTCTTAAGTTTTATTGCACATTAATATGGCAATTTTAAATTATCATTGATATGCTACGTTTTGTGATGTAATGCTAGTTACTTTATCTATTTTAAACAGTGAACTTTGTTAATGCTGCCAGTTTATTCGTCCGTAAGGTATGTCAGGTATGTTATGATACCCTAAGTTCTTAGTTCAGGTAATGTTATGTTAACTTTATTGACGTTAAAACTGTGTTATGTTAGCAATTATTCGTTGAATAGTATGATACATAGGTTAGGTGATGCTAAATTTTTGCTATTTATTGTTAATTATTACTATGGTAATGTTACAAACATAAAAAGAAAAAGGATTTAGTAAAATTATAAAATGCTTTTAATAAATTTGCTTTATGTTCATACAAAGAACTTATTTTTGTGTAATGTTTATACAAAGAACTTGTTTTATGTAAAAGAATAAAAGATTTGGTAAAAACAAAAATGTTTTTAATATATTTTATGTTATGTTGATACAAAGAAATTATTTTTAATATTGTTATACAAAGAACTTATTTTTTATGTGGTGTTATACAAAAATGTCGCCAAAATATGGCGAAAGGCAGTAGAGCATGGCATGGTAGATAGGGATCCCCCAATCCCTGGGTATGGTGTTTGCGCTACTGCTTTAATGCTTTAGGGTCAATAAAGTAATATTTTTAATAAAAAAAATAGTAAAAACAAAAAGTTTTAAAATAAAAATTAATACTAAAAATTTTATAAATAAAAGTTTTTAAATAAATAATTAAAAATAAATAAATATTTATAAATAAACAAAATATAAATGTAAAAATAAAAACTAAAATATAAAACTTTAGCAAATTAAAACTTCTAAAAATAAATAAATAAAACTAAAAAGGAAAACATGAAAGAACACGAAATGTTAATAATATGTGAAAAGTATCTAAAATTTTACATAAATTTTTATAGGGTCAACACACTTTTACAAATATTTTATTCAATAACTTATTTTTATGCTATGTTTATACTAAATGATACCAAAATATGATTTAAAGCAATAGATCAATGGATCACTGGTGGATGGGAGGGGTGGGGTGGGTGGTTTGCGCTACTGCTTTACTGCTTTAGAGTCGATAAGCTCTTACACTTTACTATGATATTTTATTCAAAGAACTTATTTTTATGTTATGTTTATACAAAATAACAAAATATGAATTAAATCAATAGATCAATAGACCAAAGATCGGTCGGAGGGGTAGGCGGTGGTTTGCGTTACTGCTTTACTGCTTTAGGGTCAATAAATTAATATTTTTTACGTTATAAACATAAAAAGAAACAAAATGTTTTTTAAATTTTTTTAAACAAATAAAATAAAAAATAAATAAAAGTTTTAAACCAAAAAAAAAAATAAATAAATAAAATAATTAAAAAATAAATAAAATTAAAAATAAATAAAGCTTTAAAATAAAATAACATTTTTAAAATAAAAATAAAAATTTAAAAATAAATAAAATGTAAAACAATATAACACAAAATATAAAAAAGCTTAAACAAAATATAAATGTAAAATAAAACATCAAATAAATAAAAATTAAAACAATAATAAACAAAATAATAAAATGCTTAAAAAACAAAAAAATGTATATTTGTAAAACTTTTTTTAGTTAGGACCCCTCTCTTGGGGGGTGGCCAAACACCATTGAGGGTTTCTGAAGCCTCAAAGAAACTGAGATTTCTGTTTATGCTGCGAGACTTTTTTTTTTCTTCTCAGTTTCTCCAGTTATACAAGGGCCTCATCCGCCCTTGTATGGAGTACTGCTCTCATATCTGGGGGGCTCTGGTTTCACCCGACTTTTGGAAAGGGTCGAGTCAAAGGCCAAAAGGCTTATAAACTGTTCTGTACTTTCCAGTTCACTTGACCCCCAATCTTTGCGGCGCGATGTTGGTGCTTTATCTCTTTTCTATTTTCTGAGCGGCAGGGTGCTCGGGAACTTATCACTAGCGTGCCACCACCTTTACGACGCCCTCGTAACCCAAGGGGTGCTGTATCTGCGTATGAGTTTTGTGTTGATATTAGTAACTCAGACTTGTTCGCTGCGGTTAGCTTCCTTCTTTCCTGCCACCTCTGTTCTGTGAATTCTCTTCCATTTTCTGTTTCCTGCTGAATTTAATCTCCCTCACTTTAACGCCTGCGTCTGTGCTCATCTGCGTAGCCATTTAGTTGTGGTGAACTTTTGAGGCGTACTCCTTGAATGGGGGCTTCTACCCGTGAGTGGTGGTGACAGCTGCTATATATATATATATATATATATATATATATATATATATCCTTAATATATATATATACTATATCTTTATATATATATATATATATATATATATATATATATATATATATATATATATATATATATATATATATATATAGGGATAAAGAAAGTATCGGTATCGGAGTATCGGCAAAAATTTCTGTATCGGTATCGGTTTTGAAAAATTTGAGTACTTGTATCGGTATTGGACTCAAATTTAGGGAATCAGAAATTGGAATATATATATATATATATATATAACTTAATAATAAATATATATATATAACTGC
>JABUQX010071419.1:0-2500 GCA_015478945.1 Trachelipus rathkii | reverse complement strand
ACTCTGTACAATGTTTTAATTTATAAACTTTCCGTTCAGTATTTATCTTTCTGTTTGCAACTTTTATCTTCACTTCCGTTCCAGTCGTTATATTGATGCTGTTGTAGATACCTACCATCTGTGCTTTAAATCAGAATTCTTTAATAGTAGTGTTCTTCAAAATTCTGTTCTATCCCAAACTTTTTCAATTTTGCATCAATGATCTATCTGCTCCTCTCCACTCTTAGATTGATAACTCTTAAAAATCATCATTACTCCCCATCTATTTTAAAGAAAACAAAAAGTGATGGGAGAGAAATAACGCAAGGAAGTAACATACCTCTGATCTTGGTATCTACTATCTAAAGTTGTGTTAAAGAAACGTGATTTTCAATATAATAACTCAGCTTCTGCCATATCTTTCACACAGCTTCTTTGAAAAATATAACTCTTAACCTCCTTCTGTTTGTAATATTCTTGATATTTTCTTTTTCTAGTGATCTTTCTTAGAAACAATTTTCTCTAACTCTTTCTAGGAAGTTTTCTAACTTCGATTCTGAGACCTGCTTGTCGACATTTCATTCTTTAATTTGGCTCTGGTCGAGATTTTTCAAAAATTCCAATAGATTTGGAGTCATGGATATATATATATATAACTATGTAATATATATATGTATATATTTATATATATGTAATATATATATGTATATGTATGTAACCATATGTAACCAGCCTTGTATCTCATGTCTCCTGCTATATGCTATATATATATAACTCCTCAGGTTTAAATTGGATCAGTGCCCGTGACCATGAGCCTTTCATATTACCAATGTTCCATGCAAAATGCCGACCAGTCTGTGCTTTGATCTAATAGTAACATAAGCATATTATATATATATATATATATAACTATATATATATATATATATATATATATATATACTACTATACTCTATATATATATATATATATATATATATATATATATATATATATATATATATATATATATATATATATATATAAGCGATTGTCACCACCACTCACGGGTAGAGCCCCCATTCAGAATTTGCGCCGCAAAAGTTCATAATAACGTAAATTGCACTGGTGTGAGGCACAGACGCAGGCGTTGAAGTGGGGAGATTAAATTCAGCAGGAAACAGAAAATGGAAGAGTTTTACAGAACAGAGGTGGCAGGGAAGAAGGAAGCACCGCGCAGCAGACAAGTCTGGGTTACTAATATCAGCACAATATTGCACACAGGTACAGCACCCCATGATTGAGAAGAGTGGCTATAACACCCAGCCTGCCAGCATCATATAAAGAGCAGGCTGAGAAGAGCTGGACCACTGCGACTTTCAAGTCATGGGTGAGCAGCCAGGAAGACCCACCTTAGAAACTGAGGAGAAAAAAGTCTCTCCGCTGCAAACAGGAGTCTCGGACAGGAGCTTCAGCCCTCAGCTGGTGGGCGGCCAGAGGGTCTAGCAAAAAGTTTTACATTTTTGTTTTTAAGCTTCAGCATATTTTGTTTGTGTGTTTTAATTTTATTTATTTGATGTTTTTATTTTGTTGCTATTTACTGTTAGTAGCATTAGCACGTGTTATATTGTTCATTTAATTTAGAATTTTATTACATTTAACAATGTTATTTTATTTAAAACATTTATTATTAATTTTATTTATATTTAATTATTTATTTATTTATTTTAAGATTTTTGCTTTGTTATTTTATTTTATTTGTTTAAAAAAAAATTTAAAAACGTATTTGGCCACAATGCTTTATGTTTATAACGTGCGTATTAATTGTGTTCACTTTAACAAAGCAATAGCGCAACCAGACACAGTCACTGACATTTTGTAACATAACATAAAAATAAGTTCTTTGAATAAATCATGTAAAAAATGAAACTATCATTTCCAAAGCCGTAAACACATACTAATGCTAAGCTCCCGTCACCGGTGGTCATTGTTATTTGCTTTGAAATCATATTTTGGGTATCGTAATATAAACATAGCATGAATAAGTTGCCGATTAAAAATATTGTATAGGTGAGCACGCAAGTAAAAAAACTAAATACTTCGCTTATTATTGGCATTTCGATGTTGCTTGTTAATAGCTTTAAACTTGTTGAATTCATTGCGCTCCGCTGCAAATGCTTGTACCACGCTCTTATATTTTGTTTATTTTAGATGTTGTTATAATTTTATTTGATACATTCAAATTTTAGTAATTTATTTTAAATCATTTTTATATTTTATTAAAAATAATATTAAAATGATGCGCAAACTATTGGGTCCTTCAATATATGCTTTCTACTGCCTCACTAAATACCACTGACGACGACACTGCATAAAAAGCGGGTTCTTTGCTATGTAATATTAAAAATGAACAACTGTATCAACACAACATAAATATATTAAGCATTTTTGACACCCTTAATCTTTATTCTTTACAGCTAGTTCTTTGTTGTAAACATTACACAAGTTCTAATGACAAATTTGATAAAGCGGACTAAATCTT
>JABUQX010071418.1:45000-47500 GCA_015478945.1 Trachelipus rathkii | reverse complement strand
ATAAATTATTTAAAAATAATGAAATGTCGTTTTGGTGATACTTGCTATTATATATATATAATACATATAGTATAATATATAATATATATATAATATATAATATATAAATATATATATATATATATTAATAAATATATATATATATAATACTTAATATTATATATATATATACGTATATATATAATTATATATATATGATATATATATATATAATATATATATATAGTAATATATATATATATATTACTTATAACTATTATATATTATATATTAGAAGGTGTACCATTCACTAAACATACAAAGTAGTGAACATCAAAACTCAAAGAAATAGTTATTCTGTTTATTTTTTTTTTTTTTTTTAAAAGTTTTTATTATCTTATTTATGACACATTAAAAATAATTTTCCAATTTTTTGACGATTTATTATTATCATGACGTCTCTAATATTGCTTAAGCTTTCTCATTTTCAAAAGCCTATGGTGGAGCACAAAAACAAAAAAAAAACAATTCTTTTTAGATTTTGTTAATATTATTTATATTATATTTGAAAATTAAAATAAAGTTTTTCTTTTTTTAGGTTTCATAAATACAGAATGTTAAAATCCAATTCACAGGTTTACCAACCTTTCCAATACTAAATTATTTTGAGGAGCACAGTTTATTTAAAGGTCCCAAAAAATAACAGTGGATAATAATAGTTGAAAACGTGTAAAATAATAATAATAATAATAATAAATAAATTAATAATAATAATAATACATAATCACATAATAATAATTAATTAATAATAATAATAAATATATATAATAATAATGAATATAATAATAAAAATTAAAACAATAATAATAATAATAATTCATATAATAGCTGACCATAAATAATAATTATTGAAAAATAGATATGAATACATAAATAAATAATAATAATAGATAATGATAATTAAAAATTATATAATAATAATTAAATAATAAAATACATGAATAAACTTACTATACATAAATAATCAACTCATAATAATAATAATAATAATAATAATAATAATAATAATTAATATAATAATAATAACAATAATAATAATTAATAATAACAAAAAATTAAAGTAGAAAAATATAATATTATCCCCATTCTTGGGGAGAGAAGGTGAGTAGTAATAATAATAATTAATAATTAATAATAATAATAATAATAATAATAATAATAATAATAATAATAATAATATATATATATATATATAATAAAAAAAAAAAAAAAAAAAAAAAAAAAAAAAAAAAAAAAAAAAAAAAAAAAAAAAATTAAAATAATAATTATAATAATAAAAATAATAATAATAAGAAAATATTAAAATAATAATAATAATAATAATAATAATAATAATAATAATATAATAAT
This sequence comes from Trachelipus rathkii, assembly GCA_015478945.1. Classification (NCBI taxonomy): domain Eukaryota; kingdom Metazoa; phylum Arthropoda; class Malacostraca; order Isopoda; family Trachelipodidae; genus Trachelipus; species Trachelipus rathkii. Next base: position 46,111 of record JABUQX010071418.1, on the reverse strand, counting down.
AACAAAAATTAAGTAATAATAATAATAATAATAATTAATAATAATAATAATGATAAATAATAATAATAATAATAATTAAAAATAATAATAATAATAAATAATAATAATAATAATAATATAATAATAATGATAAATAATAATAATAATAATAATAATAATAATAATAATAATTAATAATAATAATAATAATAATAATAATAATATTAATAAATCAATAATATAATAATAATAATAAATTAAAGTAATAATAATTAATAATAATAATTAATAATAATGATAATAATAATAAATAATAATAATAATAATAATAATAATAATAAAATAATAATAATAATAATAATAATTAATAATAATAATATATTTAATTTTTATTTAAATTTAAAAAAAATAAAAACAGAAAAGTTTTTAAATTAAGGTTTTTACTAATAACGGTTTTTGTAAACATAACGGCCCACTCATTCAGCAAACATATATTATCCTATATATAATATATATATATATATATATATAATATATATAATATATAATATATATATATATATATTATATATATACTATATATATATATAATATATAATATATATATATAATTATATAGTATATAATATATATATATATATATATAAATATAAATAATATATATATATTATATATATACAAGTAATGTATACATATATATACATATATATATATATATATATATATATATATATATATATATATATATATATATATATATATATATATAGTATATAATATATTATATAATATATATATTATATTATATATATATATAAATATATATATATATATATATATATATATTATATATATTATATATATATATATATTTATATATATAGGCCCCTATATATATATATAAATATATTATATATATATACTAATACTATATATTAATATATATATATATAATATATATATATATATATATATAATATATATATATATATATATATATATATATATCACCATCTATCATTTTCAATTGTCATAATCCCAAGAGACCAAACATCAACCACTGGTCCATATTGTTTTCTGGAGACGACTTCCGGAGCCATCCAATATGGCGTGCCTACAAGCGTCGTTCTCT
>JABUQX010071418.1:40000-42500 GCA_015478945.1 Trachelipus rathkii | reverse complement strand
TATATATAATATATATAAAATATATATATATATATATATATATATATATATAGTATATATATATATTATAATTACTATATATATATATATATATATATATAATATATATAAGTAGAAAGGTATTATTCAGGAATGCGCAAACCATCATGCATTGCGTTATCCACCTAATGTTACATCAGACTATTCTTCTCCTCATAAAAAATTAGAGGTTCATAATTGATAACAACTTCACTTTTGTATCTCATGTTGATATTTCTTAACATTTAATTATTAAAAGTTAAACCAAATAACCCAGACCAAAAATTTATTGAAATTTGAAGAAAAAAAAAACATGGATGCCTAAAATTTATTTACATTTATACCAAATTGCAATCACATGGAAAAAAAAAGGTTGAGAGGAAGTTGGTTGAGTTTGTTAAATTGTCCATTTATAACGACAATTTGGGAAAGTAGGATTTGAAAGAAATATTAAAACTTTATATTTTTGGAAACATATTCAGAAATCCAAAATATATATATAATAAACGAAAAAAATTAAAAAAATTAAAAATTTATGAGCAAAAAATAATTACATCCTTCCAGTTCATAATCAATCTCGAGACTAAAATCTGAACTAATTTTTAAATTCGATGATCGCTTATGAGGAAGATAATATATATTTACCAATTACATATGCTATATTGGGAAATTAATTTTGAGTATACTAATTTATAGCCTATACCAATACGAGGTGATTCCGCCCCAGTACCCCACCTCCCCGACAGTGAGTAAGTGTTAATTCTTGACATAATTATGAAAAAATAAATATTCTTCAATATTTCTCTTTCAGTCTCATGGAACTTGCCTATCGAGTGGTCTCCTCGTTATCTTCAATTTGCATAGGCAATTATTATTCATGGAAACGGCTCCTTTAACGGTAAAGAACCGCGAGAGTATTTTATCTCTAAGCGATTTTAAAAAGGCGTTTCTACAATTGTGATTTTAACCTGGTCGGTGTCTGTTGTCAGATGAAGCAAAATAAATTTTAATAAATAAGTAATAATATTAAATAAATAAAACGTGCATTAAAATAAAGATTAATTTCTTACCCACAATTCCTTCGCGTCTCTCATTAAAAATGATTCAATGTAATTAACAATATTGGGATGTTTGTTCCCTTCCATAACTCGAAGTTCATTGTAAATAAGCTCGGGTCTGGGTTGCTTTGACAAAACCATTTGTTTTACCGCTACTGTTTCACCTGTGCTTCTATTTGCTGCTGATAGCACAACTCCAGATGCTCTGTAATATAACGTGTTAAGAATAGTATAACGTGTTAGGAATAATATAACGTGTTAGGAAAGAAAAGACTGCAGTTATAGGAGGTATGATTACCTTACAAGCAAAGTTTTGTGATTTGAAAATAAAATATAATTGTTGCTTGATAAAGTATATATTTGAAATTGCAGGAAGTTAAAGCAGTTTGAATTTCATCACAAAAATGATTCTAATTTGTCCGCGAGAGAAATTATAATCATTAATGTTTTTGAGTTCGTTCTTGTTACTTTTTCCTTTTTTTTTAAACAATATTATATTTTAATCACCAAATGTTACTCTCAGAGCTATAAATCTTAATTGGAGATATTACCAACTTTTAATTTTAATATAGTGTTTTTACTAACGTACCTCAATAAGCATATATTTATTTATTATTTTTTCAACTTAAGTTGAAAAAATAATGGGTCTACATAGAGTGTCTCGAGTTACAAGAGAAATATTTCCCCAACACCTTAACAAGAATTAACATTGGAAATTATAAAAAAAGTAAAAATATGACTTTTGCATTTTTGCAAATGAATAAATAAAACAGAATATATATCACACTCCTTACATATACTATATATTTACATATACTTACATATACATATACTTACCCTTGACCAATTTTACTGAGTGTCAAGTAGTGCTTTGAAAAGTCGCCAATTGTCACTACTTTTTTCAATTCCCTCAAAACGTACGCCAAACCCTCTTTTTTTGAAAGATTTTTCAAAAAATTTCCATTAAATTTTTCACAAGGGGACATTCTGGGTTGAAGAAACACTCGTAAGAGTTGGTAATAAATTTGTTTTATTTATACAATAATATATGCAATTTTATACTATGAAAATGTTGGTAAACTATCCTTCATATATATATATATATTATATATATATATATAATATATATTTATATATATATATATATATATATATATATATTAATTATATATTAAATATAATATATATATATATATATATATATATTTATATATATAATATTATTATATATATATATATATATATTATATATATATATATAATATATATATAATTGTTATAATAAAACTTACAATTCACACATTCGAAAAGTCCAAAATTAAGCCTAATATATATAATATAATATAACATATTATACTATAATATAATATAAAATATTATATAATATAATAAAATATAATTCAAATCTTAATTTTATCCATAAA